>JAUZNC010038880.1:0-19853 GCA_034780395.1 Vannuccia rotundouncinata | reverse complement strand
TTTATTATTGACAATTAAATCGTTATCATTTTTTTGACATCATTACTTCTTTCATTTTTGTTTTAAATGGTATTTTTGACTATAGCTATATAAACCCTCTATTACATGCAATCGTTTGATAAATATTTCCAATTGATTGTATAAAACATTGATAAAATTGATGAAATAAAACAATGAAGCAAAACAATTATGTAACGCATACACATATATTCGATTGTTTCCATTTTATTAATGTCTGCACATTCAAATTATAATAAGTTATATGATATTTCCGTAATAAATGCATTGGATGAGAGCTTTATTTAACAAAAGTACAACGAGCAGAAAATGTATTAGGTACAAAATGGTAATTATTGAAATATTTTAAAATGAAATACTTATAATTTTGATAGAGTTTCCATATTCTCACGCACTCCAACATCTATCTCAAAGCAATTTACTAATTTTTGGTTTAAATATTTGACTTGTCCATCTAGAGGTATATCGGAGTACAAACAGATATATATCTATATATAATTGCGAAATATGTTCTCAGCAAAAGTTTAGCGTTTGTAGGAAGTACAGTTTGGTACATTAGAGTACAACTTCCTCAGTGTGGTTTGGTCTCATTTTATCTGATGCAGTACAAGATTGAAATTGTTGATATGAAAGATGATTGACGGAACTGTAGCAAAAAATTTATACATAAGTTCTGCTCCTCACCCCAGGACCTGTTTCCACTGCAGCTTCCTTCTCAAGAAAGTCAGGATGGTTTCTGTACAGTGTATTAACGCGCATATTCTAGTATCACTATAATGTTAAACTTCGAAAGTTAATCAAAAGTATGCGAGTATATACATTAATTCCTTTACAAGTCCAAATATATTTAATTAAGAAGTATGAAAGAATTTTTTGAATACATTTTAGAACAAGTTCCCTCCAAAAAGAATTTCTCATTTATTTAGGTAAACTCGAATAAGGAAAAAAAAGAAAATTAGGAATAAATTTTGTAATAAATTATTTTCTCCAACAGAAAATAAGCTGAGTATAAATAATATATTGACACATATTTCCAAGATTCAATCCAATTTGTATAAATCCATATTTAAATAGGACTCAATGTTACAAACTATTGATAACCAATTTATAGGAAAATCAAACTAAAATCAAATTATGGAATAGTTAATTGTAAAGCTATGAAGATTCAAAGTTTGTCTAAATAAATTGAGACCTTTTGAAGGGAGGTGAAAAAGTTTTACAAAGGAGACAAAGTATCGAAAAATACTAACCAACAATAATTGTCAACATAATCAGTCACTTAAGCGTAAAACTCATGCAACTAAATCGATTTGTACCTTCTCCTTGACAGTTTGAAATTGGAAATTCAGCGATGCACAGGACACATAGTGACAATTGCGAGCACATGAAAAGGAGGTCCAATAAATAATTATGCGGTTTGCTGTCTTTATATAAATTAACAAAAGTAACAACTGTTAGACAGAGTAACATTCAGAGAATAGAAATTTTTTTAAATAATTGAATGTTATATAGTACATTTAAAAATGTAACAATTTGTAGGTAAACCCTATCCATACCGGGGAGAGGCGATTCGGCCCTTTCTGCTATTTTCGTCGACATTTTTATTGAACAATTTGACAATAGTAGGCTCTCCTGACTTTTCTTATAATGAAGTGATACTACTTTTAGCGCAAAATTTACTTTCATAGACCCAGTGCACGATCATGGATCAAAATTTACAAAATTTACCCATCGCCCAAAATTTACCATTTTTCGAAATTTTACAAAATGTCTATAATATAAATGTAAATCACTGAATAGTTTATATTATGTGATAATCACCCAGATACAATTATAAAAAACGTATATCCACACCAAAATTTTTAATTATAATTTAAAGAAAAACTTAAATTTTTTTTGAAATTTTTGAAAAAAATAATTTATAAATTTGATCTGACCGAAAAAATGTTCTTCTTCGATTTTTTCAAATTTTGCAACATTACCTATAGTATAAAACATTCTGGACTATCATCGTGACAAATTTTTTGCACTTGGCACTATAGAAACATCATATTCGCGGGGGGGGGCGAATCGGTCCCCTCTATCCGGTACTGTGATGCGCAAAAAAGTTCGGTTATGGATAGAGCTAATAATCAAAATAACTGTCGCTATATATTCGGTTAGGGTTGTATTCCAATTGCGGTATGAAGTGTATAACATTTGAAGTGTGAACTGTTCCATCAGAACTCTCTCAATTAAGTGGTTATGATTTCTTCAAAGAAATACATTTTTACAATTAGTTGTTTGAAATAAATTTTATTACAATATTGGAAAATTAAATATATTTTTTCAATTCAATTCAATTTAAAAAACTCTAAATAATACGAATTCTGTTTTTCTCAAATATTTGCTGAACTGTACCATTAGATTTGAGAAACACTTCAATTAAATTAATTAATTCGTTTTATTCATGAAAGGAGAACTTAACCTCCCAAAAAAAATTATTTTATCGTTTAATTCATCCCAATTCTGAAACTAAAGTTTATTTTCAAAAAACAACAAATCAATTTGTACACAAAAATATTACCATGTAGACTGACGAAATTAAATGATTTAGATGTGACGAGATTAGAAGGAAAATAACTATAATAATTCTACAGATGACAAAATATGGGTCATATTCAAAATTATATGAAACATTAATTAATTATATCTGTTGTATCTTTATACTAATTTACAAAATAGTTAACATAATAATTCAATATTAATCCAAAAAAATTAATTTAAAATGTAACCTAAAAATAACGCATGATTGATGGAACTGTTTTGCTATTTGTCATCTAGTTTTATTTATTTTTATCTAAATAAGGTTGAGCGATTTTTATTTTTTATTAAAGGAGAACAGTTCAAAAATATATTTTTATTGTAGATATTATGAATGATTTTTGTTTACATTATAGCTCAACCTTGTTTTGTATATTGATAATATTAACAGTAAAAATGGATTTTTTCATATCAAGTTATATAATTTTTAATTCAAAATATTTCTTTGCTGAAAATTATAAAATATATTTGTTAGTATTTAATTTTTGCAAATATCCCAGCAATCTTCATATAGTTATAATGAAGTCATAATATTTTTAAAGTTTAAAGATTTAAATAAAAAAAAATGAAACAATGACACCAATAAATATCGATCTGCGGAGTTCTTCATGCAGTAACAAATTCAATACCACTAAATTTTTAACGAGAAATATGACAGCTTCGGGTAATATTTGTAAAGGAATACATCCAGTCAACCTTAAACATTTAGGGTGAATGATTTCAGGAAGTTTTCTAAATAAATAAACCCTGAAAGAAAAATGTAGTTGAAAATGTGTGAAGAATTTTTTATAAATTGAAAACATTTTTGTAAGTTATCTTTTTGAAATTGAGAATATACCTTTATTAATTTTAAGTTTCCATATAAACTTTTGTAATGATCTCATTATTAAATAGTATATCAAATGTGTAAAATAAATTAATTAATTCGGTAAAATTTCAAATATAAACTATTAGATCTCACATTGTAAACATTTTAGATTTGGCCGATCTCTGTGTGTAATAGATCTACAGTTTTCAGATTTAATTCCTGATACTGATACATCTAATCAGTTTGATACGTATACGTCTAGTGAAAGAAGTTCCGAAATTATAATAGCGAATGTAAATCCGGCCCCATAATTCGTTGATATGAAACAAAATTGTCTGGATATGACGCTAATAATGTATTTAATAGTAAACAAATCTTATCCTTTTAATGTATTAACTAATTAAAAATATGTAAATAAATGTATAGGTAAAAACTTTCTGTTCAACGAGAATGGTTGGAAGTGTTCAAATAATGATTTTTTTAGACACAGGTGAAGATATTTTTATCGTTTACTAAAAATTTTGCGAATATTTCCTGTTTTCATTTATTTTTATTCTTCTCTAGATAAGGTTGCAACATAATTTATTGTATGTAATTTGTTATGATCGTACATGAACACACTCTTAGCTTACCCGGACATAGGTAATCTTATTTTATTATATAACCCTGATTTTTAATTAATTATTGCAGAGTTATGTGTGCTGTGTGATATACAGAAGATGAAACTATTTTGCATCAATCGGTATAAAACATGTTAAGTTATTAATAATGAATGTCAACTAATTTGTGTGGATGGGCGTAATGATGACCAATGATTAATAGATTTTTGGCGAAAATCCAAACATGGAAGACAAATTGGTTTTTAAGTATTTAAGAAATTGCATAACGGTACAGTTGCCATTTTTGTTAATTGAAAAAATATTTTTTTGATTTTACGAATAGATATTACATAACTCCTGATTTATAAATGGGATTTATTTTGAGTCAATTTGCATGTTATCAATTTGTTATATTTCACAGAAGATGGGAATACTTGTGCTTTATGTGAGGCATTAATGCAACGTACAGGTACAACATGAATCACGCCAATTTGTGCGTTGACAGCCAAGTTCTTTGTGTGTGATCTTATATATGTGATATCCTAGATTTCACTGTGTTGGTTGGTGTTATAAATAAATATAAATATACTGAAAAATTACATTTTACTAATTCCTTCTGGTAAAACGATAAATCGGATCAAAACAGATAACCTCTTAGTGATTAAATCTAGAGTATGTGAACCACATTAAATATAGCAATGTAATCCGAAATTTATATACGAAAAGATAATTACAGACAAACACTTTTTATTATTTTCATAAGCATTTCCAATTTATGCAAACGTTTAATGTATAGTTGCTTCTAAATGTTTATCATTTCGTTATCTAAAAATACAAAATTAGTTTGTTAATTATATAGCTCTATTTTCAAGAATATATGCAAATTAATTCGGATATCATAAAACTTGAAGGTTATACATTTTTACTACGACCAACCATATTTAGAAACACATTAAATTTGATTGCATATGCATATCGCAGATTTTAATTGTATTTAATTCAGATACGATATTAAGGTTTAAAATAGATATTATTTATTTTTATAATAATCTTTTTCAAAAATCCAATTATCGGTTCTGTATATAATGAAGACATTTTGCCGAAGTACTTATGAATTTATATAACTTTTCCCTTTTTTGATAATTAATTCAACCTATTTGGGAGATTTTGAATGTGTGGCTAATACGTAACTCTTTGATTTTTATAGGAAATTTATTTTGAGACAATCTGTATGTTTTGAATTTATTATATTTCGCAGAAGATATATGTACTTAGTTCACTGTGTTTTCAATTTTGTAATCTCTGTTCTTGACTATACAATGTAAATGTTTTAATTATTATAATTAATTAGCAAATATATAGTTTAGCGTGAATCTATACAATAGTATGAATATACTCATTTTTGAGAACATCGCTAACATAACTTTTATAGTTTTTATAAACTTTTTTTGTTACCTTTTTATAGTTATTATAAAACGTTCAATCGCGATAAGAGTTCGCTATTTTTATTATATTTATTTGTTGATAATATTTTAAATTATAATATATACTACAAACAATGATTAATATTATGTAAGAATTGATATTTGAAGTGATAATTAATTATCTCTATATTTTTCAATATTGTTAATAGTCCTAACATAAAAAATCGTATTAATCTCAAAGAATGTAGCTCTAAACCAATATTGGCTTAAGCTTAATTTGTATTCACCAAAAAAATGCTGTGATGTCGTCATCAATAAAAATGACAAAAAGTGTATTTTTTTCAGTGAAAAGAGATTATGTTACAATCTCTTTTAAATTTATATTGGTTTGAGTTAATATTAAGTTTTTTTATTATTATAACTTAATTATTCATTAATTGACAAAAGGCAAAATACTAACAAAAAAGAACAATTAATATACGTAAGAAAACATGTTTATAAGAAAAGTATTAAAGGTTACAAAACTGACAAATATTTTACAATCTATGAAAAACGTAGCTAATGTTTCAGTCCAATATTAATTCAAACTGTATAACAAAATTTACGATCATATTAAGTAAATTACGTTTACAGTAAATATATGTATTATTTTTAATTTTAATTAATAAACATTGATTATGAACAAAAAAGTTATAATAGATATATTCATGTAAACCAATGCTTATTTAACAACATATACATATAGAAACAGATTGCGAAATGATTGTTTAATTGAAAATATTTAATTCCAATATCACTGTAATAAAAAAGTCAAATTTGGGATTCTCTCTGACAACAGTTTCTTATTTGTTCTAATATAAATTTCGTTATTTTTAATAATGTATATATATATATTTACTTAAAACGTTATCATTGCTATTTTATTATTATGTATATTAAAAAGACAAAGTTGTCCAAGATAAGGATAAAAAACGATATTATTTGACAAACTAATTACTTATAACAATGGACACTAATAGCCTAAAACATAACAAAGAAAATACATTTTTTCAAGTTATTAGAGTGGTGCATTGTTCATAACGACTTTCTTTAATGTATCCATCAAAATCAAAAGCTTAAACTTTCTAAAAGAACGGTTTCTTTCTCTCCCTATCCCTCAATCACTCACTCATAAATAAAAATTAATATTTTCTGACATTTCAAGATTCCCACGCCCCACTATTCAATCAATCAACTTGTCAAAGATATCGATATTCAGTCTCAAACTGATAAGAAACAAAATCTTCAGGTTTTATTTCAACCACAGCAGAACACAGTTAGATAGCGGTTTTATATAACCCAATAAAATAAGAATTATAACTTGTATATAAAGAAGTCTATTTAGAACATTTTATGAACTTTTTGCGCATAAGTGATCTTTTGAAAAAATCGATATTTTGTATAAATCGAAATGATAAATGGATTTGTACTAACAATTTAAAGTTATCGGGGCGAATACTTGTTGTACCGATAATGCATGACGTCGTATATAGTCAAGATAATAAATTATAACTAATAAATATATTGATTATATTTGAGCTAAAATATTTTTTTTACGAAAATCGAAATACAAAATAAATAGTTATGTATATAATATATTTCAATTATAACTTTAAAATACACATTTAACTATTTTTATACTATTTTAATCTATATATTTGTTTTTTAGTTATTTCAATATAAATTTAAATTATTCACCCATTAGAATCTTACGTATAGTTTTTATATAACATTTTTAAATTACTGAAATTGCTTACATAATTATAAATACAGAATAGACACAGAATATTATACTTTGTCTATTCAGAACATTTGAACATGTTTATTAACCTTTCACATATTTGAGGTTAGACCATAGCTTACAGCAGCAGCTCACTTTATAAACGTATGTCACAGTGTTATCTTTGGTTAAGTGTATAGATGCATTTCTCACATATTAGTTCTGACATTGGATGTCCCATATTAATACTATACTATATACAAGTACGTGTATAGTATGACTGTTTATGTTATTAAAAGACCATTTTAAATATCCTAATATGAAAACAGCGTTAAGATCCATGTTTGGCGTTTGTGATGCAAGTTATACACTGTTAAGAAGATTGTATAGAAGATGACATAATATCATTTCTTATATCGGAAGGTAAATACACGTATTGATGGGGAATTAGCATTGACATTTCACCTCACTGAATATATTTCACATCACTCCATGACATTCAGAGTTACACTATTCTGAAATGGTTGTAACAAACTTATACGATTTCAGAGAAGCACCACCTACTATACTAGCTGTAAGGATTTGAATGGTCAAAATTTATAGTTGGTTATATGCTGTCAACGGACTTTGTTAGAATGAGAAAACATTTTAAAACCACCGAGGAAGTCCTATTATAATAGCGACTGTGTTTTTTCTAACCTTATAGGATAGTTTTGAATTTCGTTTAAATTTTACGCAAAGTTTTTATTAATGTAATTTAACTTTTATTGTAGGTACATAATTTTTATTTATATTATATATGCAGATTTCTCAAACACACATTATATTCATGGCAATATTAATATTATAAGTACTAATTAATTATTTATTCTATAAGTATATATAGTTTATAACGTCTTTTGTATTCAGTGAGAGTTTTAGATTTTATTCCAGTTTTATTGATTTAAATGATTTGAATCAGTAAAATGGATGAAACCGCCAATATACTAAACTTATATAATAATACTTTATCAGCATGGGTGCGTTGTCTCTCAAAAGTTATCGGTTCTAATTAAGTCTGCTAATCAAGTATAGAATACAAATCTTCCATTGTTGCCTCAATATTTGCCATGTGTAAAGAAAGTGAGTTAAAGAACAAGTCATACACGATGACATGCATGCCCCTTTTACAAAATAACTATAATTGACAACTGCAAATATTACAGTGAATCATCTTCGCCGAATTCTTTTTATTATATAATACGTAAGATTGTCTATTTCCTTTTTCTGCAGTGTATATACACTTTGTTTGAAAGGCTCGACCCTTTTCTAACGGCGGATTTAGTTCTCAATATAGTTTTTATCACATTTGTATATTTCCAGCAGACTCGGCTATTTCCGCCGTCAAATTAGCCACGCTCGGTGAAAAGGCCAAACTTGTCTCAAGCAGTTACGACTCTATATAATATAGTGTCGCAATTCAGAATCGGCAAAATCGAACTGCAAATTAGCCAGGACACTATATTAAATAGTGGATATATAGCGTGGGAAGGGCACGTATAGGGAAAGGAAAGCCGTCCGCCAAAAATCAATGCCAACCTTTAGATTGAATAGCTTATTATAGGGGAACAATGCGCGTCAGGTGAAAGCAAAGATTTTATCCAAGGTCTTCAAAGCAAAATCGTTTCTATTCGTGTTCACAAGAATGAGTTCTTTACTCGGGTCATTAGCGCTGAATGCGACTTAATAATCGATCTATTCACCCCAAAAGGTGTGCAAATTTGCTCTGAAGAGATTATTTTTATTAACGAAAAATTCCGAAAAAATCAATAAGTTATTCAGATCTTCTGCTTATTCTAAATGTATTGATCTTGATTCAATATTGGCTTGAAATTAATCAGTTTATTAAGAATATTGATTAAGAATATTTGGTCATATTAAAAAATACAAAAATATAGTTATTACTATTCTCCCATGTTTGTAATCAATTTTCAGTATTAAAAAAATGCTTTTCAAAAAAACTATTTATATTTTTTTCAAACTGAAATGGACCAATCATTATATAATTATCTTAAATTTATCATATATATTAATTACACTTATACACAGTTTCATTCTTTAATAAATCAATAAAACTTATTCAGACATCAACAATATCGATTATTGAGAATTCTATACATAACTCTTTTCAATCTTGGATAAATAGAATTACACAAATTTTAAACGTCATTGCATACTCCTCAAGAAGTCACCCCAGCCCCACCCTAACTTTGGAAGGTTTCCATATAATAGCAAACCTTAGGGATCACTTAATTTCATTGTGTCACTTCTCTCACACGCTGAAAAATTAGCTCCACAGATTGCGTATGGAAACCGCTTTGTGACGACTGCAGTGTCGTAGAAATATATCAAGGCCAAACTAAAGGCATCTTTAAGTCGGTTGTGATTGTCGTGGGGATTTCATGCGACCAACAATTTGCTTGTTGAGTGCCAGTGCTCTGACTGCATATATTATGGAAGAAGATCTCTTCTGTGTTGGCTGCTTCTTCCAAGAATTTTTATTACTGACGAATTAGTCATCGTTTGCCAAACTGACACTTTAGAAAAAGGTGTTAATAGTATAGATTTGGAAGTGAAGATATGTGTTATGTAACAATTTGGGTTATGTTTATGGCTGTATTCAAAATGCTTTGTGCTGTTCTAATTTTAAACTATTTATAAAGGCATTTACTTATAAGTTTACAAAAACTGTGTGAAGAAGTATAAAATAAATCAATACATCTTTCATATTTCTATATTGCATTACAAATTTAATATTAGTCATTTTAATAAATAAATTTAAATGTGTAAAACAAAAATGTTATTATAATAATAAAAAATATTTTGAATTTTGTAATAATTTCTCTCAAGAGTTAAATAATACTTATTTTTTATTAATATTAAATCAATGAATCAATAAAAGTTTATGAATTTAATCAAGGATAACATTGATGTAAAAGATTAAAAAATTAAAAAATATATTTATTCTTATTATTTAATATTTAATTAGTATATTAAAGTATAAATTGTTCAATTAAAATCTAATTGGATACGATTTCTCTACTTCTATAATGGTTTCATATATATAATGATAGCGTAGATAAAACCATAAAACCATACATAAAACCATAGATGTACAATATCAATAAAACCATATCAAAGGAACAATTTCAAACGAATCACATGTACCGTGTCGAAATTAAATCTGATGAATACATTTGTTTTATAATTTTTAAAGGTTATCCAAATGAAATCTGATGAACTTTTTATCATCGTTTTTGATGTAATGAATTTGATGGAGACATATTTATATACATTTTTTTATTTACTGGAAATTATTTTAATTTATTAATTTTGAATATATATATATATATATCTGTAAATCGTAAACTGAAGTTATCTCCTTTAATATATTTATAGTTGGATTCATAATACTATATTTTATAAATTGTTTCAAATTTAGATGCATACAATACAAATTTTTTTTGAGTAAATATAATTTAGAATATTCCTTTATAAATAATCTGTATTATAAGATATAGTATATATATACCCTATACCTCATTATATAAATTAATACACACCGTCCTACAGTTAAAATGTAAAGCAAATATTTATAGAGTAGGGTGTATATTGTAGAATAAATAAAGAAATCACAGTTCTATATATATTCCAAGGTTTTCGATGTGTAAAGGGTAAATATAATCAATGAAGAATAGGTATGCAATTATAATATATATGCACAAATTATTGTGAGAATATTTAGGCCTAACTAAATTTATCAATTTGTACAATACCCACTATATAAGATATAACCTATACAACTATTAATATATTATACGTTGTGAATATAAAAAAGGACAAACATTATAATAGATGATTTTACAATTAATTAATTGCACTTCAATTATTGGCTCCATAAGCAGCGACCTTAATTCGAACCTTAATCTATAAGATGCACATATAATTTTATCTTACCGCTTACCATGTTAATTAAAATAATATATTTCGAGAACGATCTATATACTCTTATATATATATACTCTTTCACTGCGTTAATATATAGCCAAGAGTCCTATTATTTTTTCCCAATAAAAAGATTTAGTAAACAAAAAAAATGTTCATATATACATATAAATAGAGAACTTTTAACTCTTTCATATATAGATTATAAAATAATTTAGTTTACATATTTATGTTTATTATATTGTATTACGCACAGTACTGTAATTATAAATAAATATTAAACGGTTAATATTGTTAAATTCCTCAAAATGAATAATTATACATATTAAAGTTTTCAAAAACTACTAAATTATAGTAATTAAATATATATATATTATTAATTCATAAAAAGTGTACATTTGATCTTTGAACTTTACCATGAGTATAAATGTATATCATGACGTTACATTTCGTAACCAATTTTGTTCAGATTTAAAATCAGATTTAATTCTAATATATATATAGGTATATACCTCAATACATATGTAAAAGTGTACATATTTGTAACTAGCTATATATACTATGCAAAATAAATGCGAAAATTGGATATATATACTGCTTGTAAAAGTTTGTAGTAAACTCGATTAAAATATTAATAAAATTATTTCTAATATAAATAGGTAAATACATATATACAATTACTTGAAACTGACTTGATTTATATACTCTATATGCGGAGGAATTTTTTTACAATTTAATAACAAGATAAGTGAACATAATATATAATATATGAAGTACAGTGTAATACAAAATAATAAACATAATATACGGGAACTAAAATATTCCATAATCTATATATGAAGGTTCATAAGTTCCCTATATGAATTATGTTTTTTATATTGCTTAAATCTTTTTTTTTTTAGCCAAAAAATATAATCAGCCTTTATTCGGCTTAACGAATTAATTTGATCCCCTCCTGGTATTGTATGTATAGTCTTCAATATACATGTATAATATATATATATTAGTGTTTTCAGTATAAATTATCTTTATACAATTCCCTTAACTATATATAAGTTATATAGAATGACTGAAAAATCGATTGACAACAAATGATTACATATATAATGTCACCAAAAAACAAATCAAAACAAGTTAACTCTTTTTAGGTTAATAAATTCAATTTGGTTTCTACAAATTAATTAGGAAACACCCTATCTAATCGTTTAAAAGCCGCAGACATAAAGATAAAAAGAAAAAGTTATAGTTTATAGGTATTTAAATAATTATGCCTAAATCCGATGAATCGGCATGTATGATATAATTTTAAAATTATACTATAACCTTGTGCGTCACAAATTATAATTAAACAAGTCCACATTTCTTTAATCTCCACCTATCTATCATCATAATCTGCAGGTTTTTGTATTCTTCAGCCTTGTTGCCTTTAACGTATTGTTTATAATTATAGAAGAAACATAGAACACGTCAGTCTCGCGTGCTAATTCGTTTTCTTTGTCAATTTGGATTAAAGTAATAAACCTTTTGAGAAACTCTCTTGAGAATGCATGATGAACTTTTTAAACTCATTTCCTCTCCCAAAGAGAGGGTTGTTCCCAATTTTCCGAGCTGATTACCCTCCCATGGCCATCCTACCTGTCTGCTTGGAGAGTCCTCTTTGTGCACCATCAAAGCGTGGAATACAATGCAATATTAATGGGAGAGCAATTTAACCAACATCACAACAATATCATTTTGGGTGCCAATAAAAAAACCTTCGCCTTCTATACATATGAATGACATCATGCTGTGTTCCGCCTATTCCGCGATTATGGGTCCTCCTTTCTGACGCTTAACATCGTCTGGTGCTCAGAGCCAACCCGTTCTTCTAGTATTCTGCAGGTGTTTTCCGCATAGCTAATGCTGTTTTAGTATGCATGACTGGGATTGAAAGCGTCCATGTGAAATGAATTGTCCATAGCTATAAGCTATAGTGTTAATAATAGTTCCAATATTTTATATAATACAGTTAAATTGTTTTTTTAAAATTATTATTCTGTTTCAAACATTAGAGACAACCTTTTTATACATAACACGAACTATAGGTATATATTTAAAATAAATTGGTAAAAATATAAATGTATAACAAATATTATATTATTTATATACAAAACATATAAACTAAATTAATTCGTGCATTTTAAATATATTTAAACTATAAACTAAATATTAATTTATTAATTTAAAAAAAAGAGTACTTTATGTTTAGGTATATTATTTATTTTACGTCATCTTAACAAAACGTCACATCAACACTTCAAAAATTGTTTTCATTCAAAGTCGAAAATTTCTTTGAAACCTTCTCTCTATTTATATTCGAGTGCCTAAAGAATCCCTGAGGATTCCGAAAATTTGCACGATTAGAGAGAGAACTTTGTATTATACCAGTGACCAAATGAATGACTGAGGAATATTCTTGTATAAAGGAAAAACAAACTTAAGGAAGATTATGCAAATGACTGTTGACCTATCAACAAAGACGATTAATGCAATTCCGGAGATGGTATATTAGATTTATATATAAATCTAGAATGAAAGAATAAAATAAGTGGTCAGAAGATTTAATTCTTTAAACGATAAACGACAGAGATTGCTTTTTCTGTATTCATAAATAATTTATAAAACATATTTTACACATCTAATTCTATTAAATATATTTAAACAATTCTAATTATTATCATATTAATTTAAATCTGACTAATATATAATTTGTTAAAAGGATCTTTACAAATTTTCAAATCTGTTGAACTCTATATGGGTCATTTTGGTTAAAATATTAAAAATACTAATTATTACATTTATAAACTTCACTTCAACTTTACTTATTTTATGTATAATCAAAATTGAAAAAATTAGGTTAGCTCAAACTTTAAAATAAATGAAATGAAATGAAAAACGAATGTTCCCTCAATTAGAAAAAGAAAAATTGTGTATAAGAGCTTCAAGGAAAATAAAATTACATTAACAATTTGTAATCAGTGTATAAACATTTTGTTATAGTTCCACTATATGGTAAGATTTCGACATTCAAAATACTGCGTTATAGGTATTACATGATTAAATATATATATATATCGTCTAATGTATAATTATAATTTTTTTCAAACTGAATATAAACCTTGTTTTCATTTCAAAGTTTCTATCATTTCAATAACACCATTTGTTATTATTTTGATCACAATCAGTTAGTTAATGTTCACATATGATGAGTTTCTGATATGCAAAATAGTGCATAGGTATGTGTATATAATATTAAATGGAGCGCCAATAATGTTGTCCTAGATTTAATTATCTCTGAATGGAAAAAAAATATTCAAAATATTCAAATAATTGAAATGTCGAGACCGATTAGAAAATTGAATTGGTAACTGATAAGATCTTGCTTTTTTGCCATTTGACAGAGATTTCTATAGGGTCCAGAATCAAAGAGTGGATAATAAGAATGGCAGGCATGTTGAGAACTATCATTGATAAACATATATTTATATTTCTTTTTTGTTCACCTCTCTGTATTTAATACGATAATATTTTTAAATTAGTGGTAAATATGTAACATACTACTTTTATTAATCATGTAGTAAAAACCAATTTTTTAAAATAATATATACTTTTTTAATTTAAATATAAAATTTAGTGTTAATTTGATCGAACAAGAATAATAAACACTTACAAATAATTTAAATTATAAAATATGAATGTTTGATATTACACGTTTTTCTTAAAAATGTCGTAATTTCTCGTGATGTTATAGTTATGTATTCGATTTAATGATGTTAGGTAATATGAAATGTGCTTGATTAATTCCATCGTTGTCATAATTAATATTTAAAATTAAGTACATTAGCTTTAATTAAATTAAACTAGAGTTACATTATATTTATATTTTGTATCCCTTAAATGTTGGTTATTATGATCCACTGATTTCAGCAAAGAAGTAAAACAGTTAAAACTTGTGTTATGCTTTTTTAAAAGCTCATACAATTAATATATTTTGAATAGGCAATGTAGTTTGTGTGATTCTATACTGGCTAAAAATATTGTGGACTTTTAATCGTCTATACATATTAGAAACGGAAAACAAAATTTGAATTGTAATGTAATGTATTTGGATATACATTTTATAAATAAATATTTTCGGAAAAAATTGTTTTAAAATTATTAACATATTTTTTATTAAAACTTTCATTTAAATAATGACTGATCTCTCTCAAACCGTGTCATGTTTGTATAACATAAAACTCAATTTTGATTAATTTTAAAATGTAATAAATTGTAAAAAATCAAAATAATGAGATAAGTTAAAACAAAAATATTTAATTTAAAAAATGTTATGTTTGATATAGTTGTGCAAAGTTTTACACGAAGAAGAATAGATTATTTATATAGAAAATTGTAATGAGGAAGGATAGTATAGCAAATGAATATATGACACGTTTTTACTCACACAGTTGTCATTGTTTTGATAAATAACAATAAAAATAATAGCAATAGAATGAATCTATAAAGAAATATAAAGATATAAAAATAAATGTATGATTAACATATATAAGGGAAACAATAAATTTAAGCTAAACTAAAAGTATAATTAAGGTTTCATTTACTATTAATTATACTTACATCTAACATTACATAAAAATTGTTTTAACCAGAAGTGCATGGATTTAGAAAATATCACAAATACGAGACAGCACTCAAGTGCAGCTTATGACATCATTGACCGAACACGACTTCTGAAGCGAAATAAGAGAAAAGATGGTTCAGTATAATTGCATTAAACTACATTGTCAAATTGTTTGCAGGAATGTCAATAAAAGTATATACTGTTGTTTGAAAATAAATCTTTGATGGATGAAGATATTAAACTCCTTTTCATCAATAATACAATTTAATCAAAAAACTAATCGCAATTTGATAAAAATATGTGCATATAATGTGGATGGATTCATAATTATGAAGACAATACATGTTATTACTTGAGAATAATGGTAACAATATTTTTGAACCATGATGATTTCATGATGATTATTATAATTTATTGTTTTTGAATTTTTATTCAATATCTACAAATATTTATTCACATGTCGTTCGATGTACCTATATTATAATATTAAACCTAATAAATAATATATATATCCTAGTTTATAAATTAGTATTTGTAATTGATGATATATAGTTTTAAATTTATTATTCAATTTCATTCATTGCGAAAAGAACAAAGTATAAATAAGTTATACATAAAGTTAAAAAGATATATTATACATTTAGAATAATATTACAGGTAAAAAATAATTTCCGATTAAACAGAACAAAAAAAGAAAATAAAAGAAAGTTAAAATCTTTAAGATTGCAATTTATCTACCTCATATGCTCAACAGGATGTTAATTTATTTTAATGAGTTCAATAAAATCCACAAAAAAATCGTCATACAGTTTTGTAAAGATCAACAAATAAAATTTTGTGGACAATGCACCAATCCCTCAAACAACTTTTCTACGCTTCGAACTGCTGTTGATTGTAAATAATGTTGTTCAGGTGTCTACAATAAAAATATTCAAATAGATTCAATGAGAAGGGCTGTTCCTGCGATTAGGCTTCCTACCAGTGTCTTTGATTACCTTAGACATCTAAACAATATTAGCAGCTCTACGTGTTGTTTATAGTCGTCACAAACGTCATGGATCTGATTAGAAGTTTAATTTCTTCTCACAGCGCTCTATTATGTAATATATTGTATATAAAAGGGCATACTTTTTTATTCGAACTGAATAAAATCATATTTGTAATATAATTGGAACTTACCATCGATTTATTTATAAACCACTTTGAAGTTTATTTTTTCTCTACTATCTAATGTTTGAAGTTGAAGTCGAATTAGAAAATGATTGCTTCCCGAAACAAAAATCCCTTTATCGTTTCGACATTCCCCACTTATGTAAATAAAATCAGTTTGGCATCCACTTCCACAAATACCATTGATAACAGTATTAGAACAATTATGGTACCCAAATGTGTTCAAATGTACCAATCACAGTTTAATTTGTTTCTAGAAGTGATCTCTTCTTTTCAGCTGTAAGATTACCTCCACAAACTGTTTATGATAAATAATTAATGTTTAATTTTGAAATATGCTTCCATAAATATGTTTGACAAATAAATAGAATATTCCTTCCGATTATTCTTATTTCAAGAGATTTTTTTACTAAATCTCAAAGTTATTAATAATTTTAAAAAAATGTATCTCAAGTAAATAATTTTATTAATGATATACTCTAGCTGATGTTCTAGCTGATTTCAAGAAATGTCGTCCCTTTTTGTTATGGTGGAAATAACATCAATTGTCTGCACAGTGACGGTGTATTTGATGCCAGGAAAACATTATATAAAGAACATTATACACAACAGTTTCATTTGTATAACTACGAGAACACTGACAATTGATTGTTTTCAAGTTCCATTTTGGACACTCCATGAGATGTCAAAGGAAGATTGATTAGCTTTAATATGTATTCCCGTGACATGAGGGGGACATGCATAGACACAAAAGTAAGGACAAATATGATTTTTTTAAATTAAAAATAAAAGTCTAATTGATAACATTAGAATTGACTGATGTGATAAATAAAACAGTAATCTTTGTGCGTCTGTCACTCAGAAAATATAGCTTATTAAAAAAAAAAAAAAAAAAAAAAATGTCCACAAAATTAGATTAATTTTAATCTTACATAAAAAAACATTTAAGCAATTTCAAACCAATACAAATTAATATTCATATAGAATTGGGAATATATTTTTTTCAATTAATCAAATTAACCTCTTCACTACTATTAGTAATAGTTGTTTGCTTGTTAGAATAATTGGGAGGTTTAGATTAAAAAATAACATACACTTTAAAATTTAGCAAAGCAAACTAGAAAAAAATTAAATTTCTCCTATTTTATGTTGGTTTCAATTGTTAAATTGTCAATTGATAATTTTTGAAAAAAATTAACTAAATCAAAATTAAATTGTAATATAAGTGGAACATACCATCGAATAATTTGTAAACCAGTTCGAAACTTATTCTAGTTTGATAATTATAATATGGGTTTAATTTAATATTATAAAAAATAATTGCTCCATGACACAAAGTTTGGAAAATTGTTCCAACATGCGATTCTTGTTCCATCATCATCATTCCGATATATATTCTGGTTCCCACATGTGTTCGAATGTACCAATTACAGTTGTGAAAACGGCTGCGGTATTCTGAAAATTGATTACTCCTACTTCAGCTGTCAAATGATCCACCACAGTTTCAGAGACCTTATAGTTCATTTTAAATAATTAAGTTCAAACTTCATAAATTAATTTTAATTTTTAAAAAATAATATCAATAAATATGAATTTGGAAGAGGAAGAAAATAGTCTTGCATAAACAGTTCCAACACTGATATTCTAATGATTTATAAAGGATATAAAATATCTATTATCTAATTTTTAATATAATCATTTACTTTTTAGAAAAATGTAATTGGTTCAATTATAAAATGACATATTGTAAGATATGTACAAAGTAAAATGGAAAATATGGATAACTTGTATTTGGTGAAGTGTAGTAACTAAGCTATATTAATGTTTGCGTATAAACCTTAAATTAGTCATAACTCTTTTTTCACAATATTCAATGCGGATATCGACAAAACGGCTGCTGGTAAAAAAAATTGTTATGATTGATTAATTTCTTTTTTGACACAATGAGTTCTTTATTTTAATTTATACCAACAACTGGATAAATATTTACAAAGCACTAAATTACCCAGATCCAATTATAAAAGCAATATCTAGCTCTTCATACTAATTTATTTTTATATTACTCTTGAAGAAATATTCCGACAAGTTAAACTAAATGCGCCCATTTAAAGCACGCTCTAATAATTCTTTTCAAAAATATCAAAAATAGTTTTAATTAAATAAAATTTTAAAATTAGAATAAATAATGATTTAATTTTTAATTTTTAAATTTTAATTTTTAAAATTAAAAATTTTGTTTTGTAATTCGAATTCTCCATATGCGATATACTACTTTAGTCTCAATACAAATAATTAATAAAGTTTTCAATAAATGAATACAGCATTTATTCTGAATAGATGGGATGATAGATATGATGATAAAAACAAAGTGTAGCGGTCAAATATATATCGGACACGTAAATCAAATGAAATGGGAGAGAGACGACCGTAGCAGAACTAGTAAGAAAGCGGAATGAATTCCACAACTCACACACCTCATTATATACCATGATATTCAATTTTCATCCGTTTATAAGTTAATTAGTAAGGGTGTGCGGGGGGGGCTTTGTTCGATAAAAGGATCTTTTAATTGAGGAAGACATCCTCCTAACCTACTACTGGTATATTGTATTACACTCAGTACTTCATGTGTGTTCCTACACCTACAAGGCAAATTAATATTAAATTGTACATATTAAAAAAAATTTCAACATGAAAAATAACACATATTAAAGTTTTCAAATAGTTTCACGTCAGTTTCAAGTAAATATATAGGTCATACTGCTAAAATCCATATATTAACTTTATAACAAATAATTATTTGTCTATGTTTTGAAATTTGGTCGCATTTTTATTTAGCCATAAAAAT
>JAUZNC010038879.1:79909-107660 GCA_034780395.1 Vannuccia rotundouncinata | reverse complement strand
ACGAATACTTAATTTCTGTTTGATTTAATTGATAATTAGTATAGGTACTATTTAGTAAGTTCATGTAAATAAAATTATCGTCGCACTTATCCGTCCAATACAAAGATTTTAAGAACACATATTTAATGTCGAAATATATTAAATAAACTATTTTTATAGCGTAATCGTTATATTTAAATAATTTGTAATATTTTAAAATATGAATGTTTTAATAATCTAAAAAGTTTCTTTAATAAAGGTGCCTATATCAGCACCCTTTCTTTTCTTATTTATTTTGCAATATGTACTTGACATTTTAACGATTATTTAATATATACAGAAGTAAATCACCTACACACGATATTTATCAGAATATATTACAAAAGGTGAGGATGAAGATTGACGAGCTAATAACCAAAGTTATATACTCCTCCTCACAAACCTTAACTATAATAAAAATTGAAATATGTCAATTATTTCCAATAAAAGTTACACATGAAAAAATATCTTTCATTCCTTCAATGCGCGTGTAAAAATCGTTGTATTAAGGTGACGCAGAATTCTAATTCAAATACCATATTGACAGACCTATTTATATCCATCCCCTATAACAGTTGAAATGATTTACAATTATTTCACAGAGATATATTTCGAGACATATAGAAGTCAGGGTGTGGTTGATTTTGAGATAACTTATGCATTTATTCAAATGATTGCGTACAATCCTATTGTATTCAGTTAGTAAAAAATTAGATTTTCTCTTTGTATATTTTGATAGTGTATATGAAAATATCAATAATTTGTTAATTAAAGTGACTAAAAAATAATTCATGTTTCGAATTACTCAATTTTGTATTTTTTTTAATATTACAAATTTATGAGCTGGTCTTGAAATAAATAGTTTGTTATTTTCAAAAATTTGGTGACACATTTTTAGATTAATTTTACAATTATTTATAATTATTTCATGACCTGTATTATTGTAATCTAAAATTACGAGTTACTCTTTATGTGATATATTCCAGTTTATAGTTTTGGATTAAAATTAAAATTTATTATAATCACATTATTTTCAAATTTTATTAATAAAAATGTTACTGTTCTGTTTACAGTCAATATTTATTGTATAATTATACGATTAAGCTTATAATAAAAAATAATATATTTAGATAAAGTTGAACCTTTCGTTGACAATCAAAAATCAATTTGCATTCCATATCTTCAAAGAAATTTAATTTTTGAGTAAAAAATATTATTTTGCACATCTTCAAACTAGTTCAATAAAAATGAAATATTTTCACTTTGATACTATACTACATAAGTTATTTTTATTGCTTTTCGGTACATTTTTTATAAGTAAATCGAAAACAAGAAATTTATAAAAAAAAATTTTGCGCTATTGTCGAAGAACTTTTTTCTTTTATATCATAACAAAAGTAACATAGTAACATTGATTTAATGTGGCAGTTGGAGGGGACCTTACTGAACAGTTCAAATTGTTTGAAAAGGTCTAACTCTGAATCTTTGCTTTTAGTGCATAATAATAAATATCCCTGAACATTAACCCTTGTCCAAATTTTTATTCCCGCTTTGTGAACGGTTACTAATTCTTGTTCTCTCGAAAAAAAGAGGATGGAATACAACATGGACAGTTTGACTTATTGATAGGGAAGAATAAATAAATAATTTCGTTCTAAAATGGTCAAACCCCTTTTTTTATAGAGAGCGATTTACAATTTTTAGCTGAACATGAACAGAGCAGAAAGAGTTGGAGAGGGTGAGAGAAGGAAGAATTAATTCATTTTCAAAAGAAACACAACATATTTTCTTTCAATCTCACAGAGTATATGTCTATATTTATTTTTGGCTTTGAAGAAAACTTTCATCAAATTCTCTTGTCGATAAGAAATGAACCCTTGCTAGTCAATGTTTACTTCTCAGTGACACTTAGTATTTTGTCAACATGTGATCATTTAATTGTTGATTTCAGGAGTAAAACTCCTTTTATTCCCGAGATGTTGTTATATTCAAATAAAAATTAAATTGCCGTGTGATAGTTAAACGAAACATATGTTATTACCAATTACATTAAAAAATATAACTCTTAACTTTGAAAATGATTAATTATTTTTTTAATTTAAAATAAAAAAAAACAATATAAGTAAAGTGTCATTTGTCTTGGGAAATTTTTTATAAAAATAATCTAAATGTATCACCTATTTTTTGTATTTAAAAATTTTAAAAGTTTTTAGTTTTTAAAAATAATTATTTAGCTGGGACTTTAGTACGACGAATTAATTTTATGTTGACTGTACGAAACAATTTTGTAATTTCTGACATTTATTGGACAGCCTATAGAATAGTTTTCAGCAAGAAAATGCTTCTTATATTAGATTTGATTGATTCGATTGAAAATTCAGACAATCTTCTTTAAATTATAAATTGTTTTGGCAACGTGCAGAACAACACATTAATCACTGAAACATTATTTTTACAAAATTAGATCATGTAAATTTTATAATAAATTAAAATAATAATAAAATATAAAATGTTTTGTAAAAAATTTTTGATTACGTTTTTGAATGTAAACATTGCCATTCTGTTAAAATTTGTTAAAATCATTCTGTTTGAATTGTTTGAAATGTTAAAATGTTTAATTTTACGTATTTTCATTAACTAAAAAAAATATTGATTTTAGAATTTTTTGAATTAGTTTATGTTATAATTTTAAATTTCTAAACATATAATTACTGCTATTACTCTTAAAAGAGAATATTTTTATTATAAAATTGGAAAATATCCTTTAAGTTTTATTTCACAAAAATTCTTAAAAACTTGTGCCGAAAAATGAGCTAAACAATATGTTTTTCCCATTGCAATATCTATAGCATTATCGAATGATTTTTTTAGAAACGTGGGAATAAATTTCTAAATGATATTATTTGTAAAAGTGACAAATGTGAGTGTAAGGAAACATAAGAACTTAATCAAAGGTTTGTGTTGCTTCTTCAGAAAGGAAATAAACACGCTCGATAGATTAATGAGAATATTTAGTTACAAGAGAATTATATTCGGGAAACTCCAATTTTTTTCATTATGCATTTGACATGTTAATTAACACCCTGATATTAAGCGTATAGCTATTTATTCCAAACTCTTACATTTAACTCAAAAACGATATCTATGTTGTGTCTTCAGGTATTTTTATGGGTTTTCTATGTTTTCAGATATTCGAGAAATGCTTTATAATGTTTGTAAAAATTTTCAAATCAAATTAAGTTCTATAACATAAATAAATATAAGTATAAGTCCGCGAATACTATTTCAAAGAACGATTATTTTAGCGGATTTATCATGGTTATGAAGGGATCCATTGATGATTAATTTGTCGACTCTTTCTTTTCAACAAAGATCTTTGAAAGATTCAAAATAAGTTGATACCGAAAGAATAAAAGAATATCTATAAACAAATTATCTAAATAAAGGTACTGATAAACTCCTTTAGAACTCAGAGTAAAATTACAAGGAGAGATCGTAAAATCACAAAGTATATCGTATTAAATGAACGATTAAAATTAGTATAATATTATCTGATTAAAATCTGATTATATCGTCAAACACCATTAATGTTACAATATTATTATCTTTTAATGTTTAAATTTATTTCCGAACTGTATAAAATAGCTTTTGAACATTACTATAATTATAAATTATAACTATATAATTGTTATAAGTGTGCCAGTTTGATATAATTGTAATTATACATAAGTAAAATAAATGATTATAAGTTCAGCATATTTACCAATAACAACATTTTATTTTACTAAACAAAATATAAACTCATTCTTTTCATAAATTTCCCTTTATTTTGTTAAAAAAATAAATTAGTTTTTGTAATATAAACTACAGATGTAAAAACTTATTTTAATTATTTTATTTAAATCAGTTGCTGATCTGGTTTCGTGTCCAAAATCTAAATCAGACTATTGTCTCAACGGAGGATCATGTTATGTAACAGCCTCAGGAAACGAGGAAACTCTTTGCAGGTAAGAAAGATTATTGTAACAATTTTCTAAATTACATTAAATTTTAATACATTTATTCACACTTATATTGTAAAAATTAAAAAAATAGAATTTTAAATGAATTGATATATAATTTAATTATAAATCTCGTATTTGTGTAAAAATTGTAATTATTGAGGTAAATTAAAAAAGAAGAGGAGACATTTATTGAGAATATAAATTTTTGTGAAGGGAATTGATTTTTGAATATTTGAACGTTGTATAATAATTTTTTTTAAATATTACATAAAAAATTAAATGAAAAAAATGTTCAATAAAATAAATTAAATTCATAAAAATATATTGTACAATTTATTACAAGCGTTGTTCATATCTAGAAACAAATATTTCAGATTTATTTATCTTATAAATCGCAAAAAAATGGTAATTACGTTATTTATAAATCTTTATTTAATAATACAAATTTTACAAATACAATACCTACATATAAGTATTGTCTTTTTTGGCGAATAATTTAATTTGTGTATAAATTTAATTTAATTATATTCGATTATAAATTATATTAAACTTGTTTTTATGCATTTTAAAAATTGCATTATATTGATTAATGCATTGATTGATGTTTCAGCTGTACTCTTCCTTATTATGGGGCTCGATGTGACAGAATAGTGACCGATTCGATGGAGTTTAAAAGTAAGAAATACAAATATATAAAATTTATTTCTATGATGCAAGAATTTGTTTCAAAATTGAGAATTATTATTTAACCCTGTCAAATTTTAATTTAAAAAAAATATTCGTGATAAAATTCATTAAAAATAATTTTTTAATGAAAAATCATTTATTAACAGTTTTCTCCCTTTTCTAATTTAGAGCTACGAAGACAATTTCTCGATAGGACATTAACGGTTGCCGGAATAGTGATTACTTTTATTGTTCTTTTTCTCATACTGGTCATCTCTTGGTATATATCATGGTGAGAAACAATTATTATGACTATATTTGCCAACGAAAACTGCAAAATTATGTGACAATACTTTTTTTTAAAATTTTCATAATACTTTGATCATTGTATATAATATAATCGGATAATGTTCTACATAATATTTATAGTAAAATATACATTTTTTATTCAACCAAAATATGAACATAACATCATGAACTCTTTAAATGAGATATTTTACTATTCTTAATAGATTCTTTTCATAATTTGATATTTTTTATAATATCGCAATTTTCCATATTAATAAAGTGAGTATTCTACAAATTTTAATATTGGTTACGTGGAAACTTCTGTCATAATTTCATACATGTATAATCATACAATATTTTACAGTAGTGAAGTTGTTTTTTTCTTTAAAAATCAAAGACATGACGTTTTCTGGTTTGTTTGTATCAATTTTTATCACGTGACTGAGAGTTAATAATACCACTGACGTCATTGAAAACTGAATTCTCACACAAATTAAACCTATTAAACTGCAATCTTATATATATTATTTACAATTAATATACAAACAAAATATCCATGAATAAAACAACGCCACGATCAGTAAATATTAAATTACATTTATTTTTATTATATTTAATAATCATTTGTTGTATACTGGGATTGGAGTTGACATTTATGATTTAAGGTCACCCAATTCACTATTTATCATTTTAAAATAGTAAATATTCCATTTTTTACTAAAATATATAATGGATGCAATTTCTTTAAAGGAAAGCCCCTAAAAATTGTTTCAACTTTTCAAACTAAATTCACAAATCTAATATTTAGATAAAACAGACTAAAAGTCAGTCAGGTTAATGATTATGAGATTAATTGCTTGAGGCAGGATCAATATGACAAAACGGTCACAAAAATAAGAATATCAAAACTTCAGAAGAGTTATTAAACGTTGTGAGATATGATCTTGTTATTCCACATGAAGAGACGGAATGTATTGATTAGTTTGCTTAAATCAGTGGACACTTTTTTTCTGTCAAAACTAAGAATCATTATCAGCTGCGAATAAAAATATTATTTAAAAATCTAAACAAATGTGTTTTCATCACAGGATCTTCGCAATGATAGTTCGTGTTCATGTTGATATCGTTATTTTTATGTAACACTAACTTTAAAAAGCGATTTTTCTTATAAAATTCATACTTCGTAATTTTCTATGTAATTAAAACTCTAAAAGAATGGGAGTTACTTAAATACTTAAATACGTAGTAAAATACTCCTTAGAACTATTTCAAACTATTTAGGTATTAAGAGTTCAAAATTCGCTCTCTTTCGACGAAATGTCCCTATTTAATTGTGCTTGTAAGAAAATATAGACGAACAAATTCTAAACTTAAAACTTTTCTGAGTAAATATATAGTTAATATAAACGAATTTTTCTAGGTGTGTATCTGTAAATAAGGTATTTTTTTAATATGAAGAATGTTGGAGTAGCTTTTCTTCATATACTTGAATTCTCTCACGCATTTTCTTTTGATGAAAAGAAAGTTATTTTGTTGGCGATTGCTTTATAAATGTTGGTCGATTATTGAAGTGAGTGAAAGATATAGTCTTTCATGAAGTTGAAGTTTTCTCAGCAATGAATTCCTTCGCGAAGCATATATACATATATTTATTTAAAAGCATATTCAAAATAATTTTTTTCTCACATGAAAATATATTTAAATTTTTAAAAACATTTTGAACAAAACATTTCTTAAAATATTGATGAATGTATTCTAATATTAGCTATGCCCTCTTTGGATTTTATTTATTTTAAATATTATTAAATTTATATAAATAAACAAAATATATTTTAAATTTATAAATAAAAAAATTATTTAATACACATTATAGTATCTCAAAATTTACTATTATTTTATCTAAATCTTGTTTTCAGGAGACGCCGTAAGGATTTGCAGAATTGGAAACAAGCCAAGCGACAATCACAACGTTATAAAGTATGGCATATATCATCTATATATACTTTATGATACGTAAAATAGCTGATACACTTTAAGCTTCATAAGCTTTCACTATTATCAAACACAAATATTCTCATCAAATTAAAATATTTTAAAATTAGTTTGTTTTAGAGAGAGTATTATTCCCTTTGGGTCCGCGAACCAGTGAACCAGAGATATGTGCATTAATTTCATTTACCATTATAAAGAAATGCAATCCCAGCCACATTTTCATCATAAGGGACCATAATAGTTGAAAGTTAGTTGAAAGATCAATTGCTATTCAACCAAATATGATTGTTTAAAATTGTCAGAAAAATTGTGCATGTCTAGTTTGAAAAGAATTTTATATTAAGGTGACAGGGAATATACTAGAATATATCAAATAACTTTATACTGATTCTAAACTCTTCGAAAGAGAATAAAAAAATAAGTTGAATAAAATAATAACGAAAGTATATTGATATTTTTTATATTTTTAAGGATTAATTTCACTGCTTTAGAAAACAGATCAGTAAGAGAAGAGTACTTCTCAATTATCCGGATTTGTTGTGAAGTAATCATTTATCATTCTTTGTTAAAGGGATTCTGTTCTCTTGACAGAAGAAGTTTATCCCTGTATTATTGATTGATCTGACATACAGAGAGGAGACTGAATTAATATATTGATCACTATTCTTTGTTGAGACACAGTGTAGCAAAATTGATAGATTAAAAGATTGTTTCTCAATTACTGAACGCAATTTCAATGTAATATATATATTAGTCTATGATATAAACCCAAATTAGATCTAATGAAGTATTTGAAAACTAACTGTACTTTGCGTTACTATTACAATATAAATAAGAATATTGCTTGCTTTTTATAATTTAAATAATCATTATATACACGTCGCATTTTTAGACCGTTCAAGTCAACCTACTTCCGGATCCTACGGTCCAAATTCGGCAACTTCAGGAGACGACTGCCGGTCCGTCTTACACTCGACCATCTCCCAGAATGGTTAGCATTGGTGTCAACACCTGTTTCCAAGAAGACCTTCCAAACTCTCGTCATCTCGTCAACACCGACGCCCTTCTAACAAGCCGAGAGGACGCGCACACCATTACACCTCACACCCAGTACTCCCGATACAACTCGTATCCACCACCACTCCCACCAGGATTACCCGGACACCAACGTGTCGCGTCTATGCCCGGTGTATCTCTGGTGGCGCCCGACTCCCCCTCGGTGTTTTCCGGAATGTCCCCAAGCAAAACGTCGCTCCAGCCTAACCAGCAACAATGCAGTCCATACTCGGCAGTCCGCTACCAACCAGCATCGATACTTCGCAATCATCATCATCACCCACCCACTCATCCCCATCACAGCAGTATGACCGGCAACCATCTTTCACACTCGTCCCCATCGCGGCCGCCAAATCTCATTTCCACACACTCTTATCAACCACACTCGAACTGGCTAGATGGAGGTCTGGACGACAGCTACTATTCCACCATGAATCATCATGATCATCCCTATTATCAGCCACATTCACAGACCCAGCAGGTTATATCTCCACTACTCCATCGACATCAGTCTCTTCAGCATCACCAAGATACCCACCAGTCACAATATAGAAACCATCCAGCTTCATTACGTGTTGCATCTGAACACGATGCCCTTCTCAATGAACTCATTGATCGTGGTTATACGCCTAGCAACCATTTTTCATTGTCTAGAAACCAAGAAAGCGATGTTGCATATCAACGATCTTTCTCTAGTTATTCAGGAAGATCGGGAATTTATTAAAACACAAGAGAAATATTTATTTTTATTATTAAAATTGATATTCATATTTATTAAAAGCATATTCAAAATTTTCTGTTTTGCAATAATTTTCTAGTACTATAAATTGTATTGAAACAACATAAAACTTTATTTGAAATAATATCTATTTGTTAAATATAACTAATTATTTTATATAGTTTATGTATATACATTCGTCTTGATAATATATTTATTTGAAAATATCAAATTTGGCCTTAAATAGTTATTATATAACGAAAACAATGACAAATATTATCATTATTTCTATATATCAAATTCGAATAATGACAATTACAAAAGCAAACTTTTTACAGATGAATTAAACAGCAAAAAATATCTTTGAACAATTATTTCATTTTGTAAGTTGCCGATGCATTTAACATTATTTTTCCTCTGATTGGATGAACATTTTGAAAAATTAGAATACATTTTTCTCATTAGTATTTTAATATTTATATATATATATAGTTAGTAATAATGGAATTATGTAAAATGAAATTATATTAAAGATTCCAATCTTTATAAATATATTATTTCAGCTGTTTTAGCATTAAATATTAAAATTGAGATATTTTGTATCCATTTTATGACAAGTAGATTATTTCTTTAACTTTATTCACTTTCACACATATCTCCAATATTTTCCTCAATTTTATTTTATATTTATGTTAATTACATTTAGTTTATATATGCTCTTTTCTTGTTCCCACTTGAATTATAAAAAATTATATTTCTAAAGTTTTCTCTGCATCACTCATATTTCTACAAACATGTATATTTATTTATATCAAATGTATTTCAATTAGATACCTACATCTCTGTTGTAGTAAATATATATTGAATTATACCTCTTCTTTCTTCGATTATATGAATAAGAAAAGCAATTGTTCAATATGCAGAATTATATTCCCATTAACATAATATTTGCGAAAAATCAGTATCTCTTTCTTATAAATATAATCACTTTCTTATAATATCCAGAAAACTAATTAAATATTATAAATGGATTTTTTAAAACATACATTCGTCTGTTTGTGTTGTAAAGAAATTGTAAAGTTGTCATTATACTGCATAGATTAAGTCCTTAGCCAGGATCGGTAATCATAGTGTTTTGTATTCGATATTATGATTTTGAATTCAATGTTGTTTGATATTCTCATTTATGAATATTAATTTTCAAAAGTAGTGTGAAGTAAAGGTTACGGTCTATGAGTGTTGCTTTTTGTAATGGGAAAATGAAGTCATGGTGAAATGGAGGAAAATGATGTAATGGTGAAAGACAGAATGGTGCAATGACAGCTTAATGTAATCAGATGGCCCATTTTCTGAAGCTTCATATTTGATTAAGCTTTTAATGGATATAAGGTCCCATCTCATTTTTTAGTTCTAAAAAAATTAATCTTTGAATTGACCGAACAGTGTTTTGCTTTTAGTGGGTTTCCATAATTATGTTACAAAACTGTTTTGTAATCTCTAGTTCACTGATAGATTTTTTAAATAATGGATATTGTAATTAACTTTACTAAATTGACAAACTATTACGTTTTATCGTCAGATAGCGTCTGATATAAAAACGAGTAAAATATAGCATAATAGTTTAATTGACTTCAATAAACAATTCTCAAGAATTGTTTATTTAAGTCAATGCATTTATTGACGTATATTATATATGTATAACAATATACGACAATAAAGACTCATAATACGTAAACAATTAAAAAGAATTTACTTGTGCAAGGTATATTGACCGATTTGGTCTACTTCACAGCTCTGTTTTGTCTTTTTGCCAGTTTTTATTTCGGACAAAATTTTGTTGTGGTTTCCGATCTAGATAAATATTATTACATAATTAATGGTTGAACTGCTCTACTATTTTTGACACATATATTAACGACATGGTACTTGCCCCTGTCTTTTTCATATTATAGGATCCAATGTTTAAATGCTTGTTCTGCCAAGCTATAAAATGCAATAAAATGGAGATGCTGAAAATTTGACATACAATATTTTGTTAGAAAAACTTAATACATAAAAGTCGCTTTTGTATCTGAGTGGGTGATGCTCTAACGCCACTCTATCGATAAAAATTAGCATAATATACACTATTTTAATGTTAATATTATGTTTTTACGTTTTTCTATTAAATGACAACTTACAAGCCACAATAAAACTTTATTAAAAGAGTATTTTTTACAAAAAAATACTCTATATGAATGACTTGTTTCAATAAAAGGGAAATTACAAAATATTTTTATTTAAAAATAGTGCAATTCAATTTAACGATAACATACAACAACTTTTTAATATATTTTTTTAAATTTGTATTGTTTAAATTTCAATATAAACATTAACACATAATCGTATTTAATGACATTTGTTCACTTTTGTTTTTAAAATATACGCTAGAGAAATAATAAAACGTTTATAGCGTATATTACATGTTTGAAACACATTTTTAATTAGTCACAAAATAGATCAATTAATACAATTGAATTGTCATTAAATTCGAAACAATCTCCACGATTTGAAACTTCTGCTAAAATAATTGATGTAATCCCAGAATTCTAAATATATACCCAAAGTATCAATACTTTAATCACAAGTACAAATTGTTTTTGGAAAAGATAAAACTTTAATCCAGTCGTAGGTATACATATCTGATTGGAATTATCAAGTCGATATTTCTCCCTAATAAACGAAGGAATATAATCTTGCGTTTGATTAGACCCCTAACACGCGATAAACGAGAGAACTTCCGACGTCAATATGTTCTCCTCTAAATTGTTCAGTCATCCATAACCTCCAACCAAGGGTTGTCCGGCGCCTTGGAGATACGGGTTTCAGATCCCCACATTGCATCGATCTAGAGGGGAAACGACGAGGACGCCAGGGAGACTTCTGGGTCATCAGGAGACTCCAATTCTGCCCCATCATCCGAAGTTGGGTATTTTCCGGTTGACTAGTTGTTGACTAAAGTTTAGAGTTAAGACAGCAGAGAACCCTGTACAAGGGGAAGGGAAAGGTAGGAGTAGGGACATATTACGACTGGGCAAATTATGTCTGGATGTTGGAAAGGTTTTTGCTGCTTCCTTTGGAAGAAAGTGGAGAATGAATGGTGGAGACGAGTAAGAGAATAAAGGAAGAGAGCTTGTTTTCACTGAGATGACAAACACCGAAGTTTAAACATTCTCAAATTTCTAAATGGCATATGCAAATATCCCGCCGTCCTGTGTATTGTTTGTTGATACACAGAAGACTCTGAAGGTATGAGGTACTGTTGAAACATGATTTGAATAGATCATGAAAGGATAGTCCACGCAGTTAATTAAAACTATCAATTAGCAAAAAAAGTTACAATAGACAAAAGGAAAATTTTATCTCAATCATTTAAAAAAAAACTGCTAAACAATAATATAAAATGGTAGCTTTTGTAATTATTTATTGTTATTTTCTCTATTTAATTAAATAAATTAAATATAATATAATTTAAATTCATTTCAAATTAATTGATATGAATAAGTCAACATGTTGATATTAAGTAATTTCAATATGTATATATAAGTAATAAAATCAGAATAATAATTTAAAAAATACACTTTAATCAGAATGATAAATTTAAATAACTTTTAGAAATTATGCATAGAATTTATTTATTTATATTTTAATAATATATCTAAAACTCAAAAATTCGTACTCTATAACTAATAATTTTATATTGCAATTGTTAAATGCATTCTTATATGTTTTAAGTATATTAAATAGTTATTTCAGTATTAATTTTACTTGATATAATTATTTGACAAATTGAATATATTTAATATTACATAGTTTCAGTATAATATTATACAAAAAATGATGAAAGATAATTTATTTGCAAATATGTAACCATTATTTAATTAAAATTATCAGATACTTAATTTAAAAAATCATAACATTTTTAGACAATCCTTTTTTTCAAAATAAAGACACAGGGTTGTCTAAAAATGTTATGATTTTTAAAATTTTGTATCGGTAATATAATTATATTTTACAATATAGTCAATCGTATATATAAAGTTTGAAATAAATTAATAAAAATAATTTTAATAAAATGGTTTAGTATTATTAAGATTTTTAGAAAAAGCACAAAAAATATTTTAAATATATTACATAGATATTTTATAAAAATTAACAAATGAATTATTAAAATATTACATAATTTAGACATTTTTTATAAAAGCAATCTGCTATTTATTAGAATAGAACATTATTTCTACTAAAATTATGTAAGTAATATGTACCTTAATATGTTAATATTGTAGCTAGGAACAATTATTTAAACGAATTTGAATAGTATTGATTATATTTCAGTTTTAAATTTAATTTGCATTTAAATCGTTAAACATTATGTTAATAAATTACATTATTAAATTAAAAATATTAAAATCTTTTAATTATTAATTCAATCAAATAGTAATCACTTATATAGTAAAATTGTAATAGGTATTATTAAAAAATATAAATATTATTTTAAACCTTAATTTGATAAAATTATTTTAAAAATTGAATTTACTCTAAATTAAAATATTTAAGAACTATTAGTTGTAAAGACAATTTGGTGAAATTAAATTAAGGTTTTATTCCGTTTTATTCGCGCTCTCTTCATGCAATCAATAATAAGCCCATTTAAGAATTGAAATCGTAATTAACTTCACTAGTTTGGCAAACTATTACGCTTTATACTCAAGAAAGCGTCTGATATAAAAAACTAGGATAATTTAACATACGGATTCCATTAAAGTAGTTTGATAAATAAATAAACAATTTTCCAGAAAAGCATATATTGCTTTAAATATAGCATATATACCATAATAAAACTCATAATATGTATAAAATTGAAAAAACTCACTTGTGCAAAGATACATTGACGATTTGGTCTACTTCATAGCTTTATTTGTCAAATTTTTGGGTCGATCAACATTTCACCATTTTGTATTTTGCCCGTTTTTATTTCTTTAAATCTTTTCAACTAATAGTTTTATACAAAATAATACAATTATTTTATAATCAATCATCAATAATAGTGAGCCGAAATATTATAAATTTTGACTTTATATTGTAACATTTATAACCTTTTTACATTTTAATCAATTTGGTTTCAAATTGCTCAATACAAAGTTTATTAGATATATTTATACTAATGAATAGAATAAATAAATTGTCGTTAACGGTCTGTTGATCTGAAACAGAGAGTTGTTTTTTGCTACTTTGAAATAACTTTGATTTGTGATCAAACTCTACAGTGAATTGAGTACACAAATATTTAAGAAGTTCGCTAGACACTTGGATATTCACATAGAGCAGTGAAGATTATATGTTAAGAATTTTGAACCAAAACTTTACCTTTTACCATATTAAAATGTTTGACTTAGTGCACAGCACAATCTAATGATTAAAATATTTACATGAATTTTTTTAACCAAATTAAATGATTGAAAATAAACCAGAAACATGTATATATAATGAAATCCTGTACATTTATTAATAAAAAATTTTAACTGAAAATTACTATATATAAAAAATGATCGATTTCTTTTTAGATCTATAATAGACCTATTACAGATTATATTTAACCTAAATTCTCTTGTTTTAGTAAAACATCTTTTGTGATGTCTCCGGATACAAAAATTCTTTGACAATTCTGTTTTATTTTTTAAATAAAATTATCATTCTATCCTTATCCAGGAAAAGAATTTTTCCGATACATTATTTTGGCACACCCAAAATAATGTATCCACATCAAAAAATATCGCTTTCATTGATTGAAATCCTTATTTCACATATATTACACAGAATAAATAGTATTTTTCGTTTTAGCTGTAATACAAATAAATAAATTTTAAACTCATAAAACTTATTAGTTATCCAATATCAATTATTATAGATGACAAATATTAAATCAAACTAACAAGAAAATAAGGAAGAATTCAGATGTGTAATTTTCAAACTGCATTTGTTATATAATTTCACAAAGAAATCCATAATCTATATTTTAGTACTGCGAATATTCACTTTCTAACTCATAAAAAATACACACAAAAACAAACATGACTTAAGAATGAGGACATTGATATAATCCAGTCATGTATTCAAGCGGTTGTTTCTCTAACCACTAGCTATCAAATATCTGCAACACATTCAAGACCACATATTAAATCCAAGTTATTTCACGTGTGACTTAGAAAATAAACTGTTAGAAGTACGAAACAGAAGAGGATACATTGCGTTTGAAGTCCATTTCTTCACTTCGCCACTTCCATTTCTTAGTCCACTTTTACACTTCTATTTGTAAGTCTACTTCCAAGTTTGAACAAGGATAAACAGATATAATTCATTTTAGTATCAAATAATAATTAGATTGTATCCTATACTAACAAATGCTGGTATTGAATAAAGTTGTAATGTTTTGCAATTTTCTCCAACTATATAATAAAGATTTTCATTATTATATTTCCATTTGATTAAGTTTATTTTGATTACAAGTTTTAGTTGATTAATGTTACTTATACATTCATTAATTTTTAAATTCTCAATAGACACTTGTTAAATCTTAAAATGATAGGTAGTTTAATCATTTCTTAATCTTTTTATCTTTATCGTAATCTTAATTGTTAATAAAATTTCAGATAAGATACGTTTATAATTCTAATGTGTAAAACAAACTATGTTGACGTAGAAACAATAAATTAGATATTTCTAATAAAAAGAAAACGATTTTATACCTGTATCTAAAATTTCGATTTGAAAATTTGCATACCTACGCATTACTGAAATAAACTCAAAAGACATTACCAAAGTTTTATTAAGAATAACTCCATCACATCCCAATATCTGGAGAAAAAATAAAAGGAGAGGAATATTTTTTAAAGTCAAGGAAACACACAATATATTTATTCAACTGGCTAATATTAATTTGATGCATTTATCAAATACACATGAGTAGTTAGTAAGGACGATATCTACATCCCAAGGAGTCACCCGCGCACTTGATTCTGTTTGGGTATTTGGTATTTGGCAGGGGAGTATTAGGTTCCGCATTCTACCATTTTAAATTATTAACTAATAAAAATCGAGCAAGATAAGAAGGTGCACATTCAAATATAAGAAGGTGCACTTGAGTTTTTAATTTCATTCTCATTTTTTGCGAGCTCTCCGACGATCGTCTCCTCGCCAGCAGTTTCTCCAGACTTTCCAAACTGATTCTCCCCGCAACCCCGTCTATCGAAGAAGATTCAACACAATGGTTTTAAGCAATTCATATTTAATTAATGAAATGGAAAAATCGAAAGTTGTCAGCAATTTATTTACACGTATGGTTCATCACATCATTTCAATCAGTCAGAATCTATTCCAAGGAGGTAGAACATGTAAAACGCGAACATGTGCTCTCCTCAGTACTCAATATATTCTCTTATTTAAAAATCCACACAATGCAAGTCAGATTGATGTCCTCTAATGTATCCTAGACAGTGTAAATTCCTAACTCACGCATATGAAGATGCAACTTTCAGGAAACCAAATGCATACGTTTTTATAGATTTGAATCAGGAAACACCTGAAGAATTACTCATACGCACAAAATTTAACCTAATGTAGAACCCCAAATCGTTTACATTCCAACATCAAGCATTTTTAAACAATATTAAATATTGTGGAATGCTATAAACAATCGTGAGAGATACAGCTCTATAATACTATAAACAAAACAATGAACTCTCAAAAAGAAAAACAGACTAAAAAAATTCTTATTTAACTCATCGAAAGCAGCGGAAATAGAAAACGCTCTCATCAAAAGGGCAACACCTCAGAATTTACGAGCCATAACGCAGATTGCCGATTACTAATATAAAAAGAATAGACGACTTAATCCAAAACTAAATAATTTGCAAATTTATCAAAAATTCACTTCAAAAATCAACTATCTATGATTTAAAAAAAATGGCTGCAGCATCCATCGCCGTAAAAGCATCAGTCTCAGGAGCTGTAGTCGCCGGAGCAGGAGCATCGTTAATAAAATTTCTGGAAAGTGAACATTTCTAGAATAGTATCTACCGTTGTATGGTTCTCCTTCCAGAACTGGAGTATACACGTATGAAATTGAATTGACCTGTCTCTATAACAAATGAAAATTGACCAGCTGATCATCTGCAAAAAATATTGTTTTTATTAGTCAACTAGTTAAATATTGTAAAAAAATGTGCAATATATACTTTCAACAAATATCTAAAAATAGTTAAAAATTATTTAAATTCGAATCAATAACTATAATTTATCAAGTTTTAATAGTTAAATAATTAAATTCTTAAAATAATAAATAAAAATAGCACTCACTCTGAATAGATGGGATATTAAATTTGAATTTATATACAGGAAAATAAGAATCACTTATAGAAACTGGACAGACTGGTGAAGAACAAAAAATTACTTCTGAAGAACAAAAATACTTCAAAAACTGGAGAGACTGCTGGCGAGGAGATGACCGTCGGAGAGCTCACAAAAAATGAGACTGAAATTAACCACTTAAGTGCACCTTCGTATATTGCTCGATTCTAATTAGTTAATAATTTAACATGGTAAAGTGCGGAACCTAATACCTCCCTGCCCCTGCCCTTCAGTTGACCAATCAGAATCAAGTGCGCGTAGTTAATAATTTAACATGGTAGGGTGCGGAACCTAATACCCCCTGCTCCCCTGCCCCCTTTGCTCTTCAGTCGACCAAGTGTGCGATAACTACTTGTGAGGTAGATGTCGTGCTTACTTACTACTCACAAGAATATTTAAAAGATCATTTTGGTTATTGTAGTTAGACTGTAGTTTTGCCACACTCTAAATTTCTAAATTGTTTTGATTAAGTGCATTTGTTGATATTAATTCTATAGCGGCAGAATAATTCAGGGTAACCTCCTCAAACGATTTATCAAGGAGAGGATCATAGTTTTGGCAGAGAATAGCTTAACTCAAGAATGGATCAAGCCTCACATTTTCAAAGTTTATCGCATTTTGAATCAAATTTTAAATTTTATTTATTCTCATTTCTATAAGAAATTTAGGTTATAATTCAGTTCCATGACTGTTAATTAACATTTATAATAAAATTATTGTTGTGAATAAGATTTGGGATTTTTTGTTAAATATAAATTGTTTTTTATCAGAATATTTATTAGAAGTTTTTAAATTATTATATTATAAACATTAACTTTAATTTTCCTCCATTATTTACAAAACAACTCAATATATAGCCGTTAATTGTATTGTAACGAGATAGCAAAAGTGAAAATATATTGATTTGTATTATAGGAATAATATTTCCACTATATTCAAGAAATAAATATACTTTAAATTGTACCTAAATTAAAATGTCAACAGACAATAAGTATATAAACCTTTAAATGTTAAATTATATTATAAAATAGTAATATTATTTTAATAAATATAAACTAAATGTTTTATTTTCTCAAGAACAGAGTTAAAGTTTTATAAAAATGTAACAATGTATGGGTACATTTGTAGAAATACCAATTTTCTAAAGATACAAAAAAATAATGTGGACATTAAAACAATATTAATAATTTAAATAGACACTATTGTAAATATATATTCAAACCTTGATAATTTTTTGAGATAATTGACAAAAAATTAGATATGACTATAATGACAATATTCTATTATTGATATAAATATTATATTTAAAATAAGAATTTATAAAAAGCAGTTTTGTAATTCGTAAAAGATCGTCTAATTAGTCATACAGAGCGATAAGAGGGTGAACCTTGTTTTGGTACCCCCCCACGTTTATTTGGACCCCCGGCCCCCCGATTATTGATTTTATATAATAGGCAACCCCACTCACCCCTCCCTTTGCTTATTGATTATGTATATAGGCAACCCCTCCGATTATTACAACCCCCCCCACTTATTTGGCACACCAGAGCATATATATTTTTTTATAGATTCCTATGTAATTTTATTCGCTGATTTGAAATCAGTTTAAGGCTGCTCTCTATCGTGCAACAGTTATTCTGTATAATCGTTTGATGACGTGATAAACTTTGTAACTAATAACAATTTATAAAATACTTTATTACAGAAAATTCATTAAAAAAATTATCTGTTTCCTATGTAATTTAATGCGCTGAAATCAAATCCGTTGGAGACCACTCTTTATTTTAGTATCATTTTTTTCTTGATGACGTAACCACATCTTTTGTGTTACAAAATTCAGAAATCTTACGCTTGAACTAATGATGGGCAATGATAAATAGTACGTCAGTGTCATCAGAGATGATCCTGTTAGATCTGTTTTGTTGACTATGGTAGGCTATTAGAACGTATTATTTGCTATTGAACATGTGAGCCTTTTGAAGTAATATTGGTTGCGAATCAGGTGTGGTAATGGTAATTTCGTGACGTCATCAATGGATTATGCAGAAAAATGCTACCAAGCTAGAGGGTGATCCAGCAGATTTAAATACAACGCAATAAATAGCTTAGGAAACCGTTTAAAATTATATAACTTCTGTGTTTTATAAATTTTTATTAGTTACACAAATGGTAACCTCATCAATCGATTAAACAGAAAAAGGCTACCGAGATAAAGAGTGGTCTCCAACGGATCTGAAATCAGCGAATAAAATTATATAAGAATCCATCAAAAACTAAATATATATTCCAAAACATGGTTTATTCACTATCATATCATAAGAATGAGATAGAATGTCTATAATGGAACATTTCTCAAGTTTTTCAATAGTTTGCTGAACAATGGGAGAATGATTATTAATTAGTTTAGTGAAATTTATAGTGTCAATAATAAAAGAATTATAATTAATTGTATATTGTATTAGTGTGAAATGCTGATTTCATTGTGTGAAAAGAAATTGTCATTAATAAAGTATAAACGTATTTCATATATGTATATATAAAAATAAAAAGAGTATTACACATTTTTATCAGTAATGTAGGACAGAGAAGATATTGATTTCATATTCGCTAAATAATTATTTTAATTTTATTGTATAGCTAATACTGATAATAGAATAAAACTTTTTTGTATTATATTTTAATCTGAATATATATATATATTTATGACAACTTTTACTTTTTTATAGATCAATATCGCTCACAATATATATAATACTTTGTTATATTTGTTATCAAAGAAGCGAGGGTGTCAGAAAGGCGTATACAAAATCTAGTACAGTTTCAGTGAAAAAAATTATAAAATATCAAAAAGGTAAGCTAACAATTTCTAGAATTGGAAACATAATAACTTTATCTCATAAAATGAACTCCTGTCATTTGTATGCAATCTTTTTAATTTCATCGTCTATATTGATGTCTCATGAAATTTTAATTTCGCCGAGAAAACTATTCCAAAAAATGTAATGCTTAACAAGGAATGTCATTTTTCATCCTCATTGCAGGATAATCCACTTGACGTTACGCAGTCACATTTCTGGACAAGTTCAATAACAGGATCAACTTCAAACTCCAGGCTAACGATTCAACTGTTCTGGAATTGTGTCTTACGTTTATTCAACTCTTGAGATCAACCGGAACGATTAATTCAGTTGTCGGATGGCAGACAATCCCAAGAGATACGAATTATGTGATTTGTGCATTGGTGACAATTTTCCTAATAAATGGATCGGGCGTCGTGGTTCCATAGAGTGACCGCCGAGGGCACAGTATCTTTCCCTTTCGGATTATTTTTTTATGGGATCACCTAAAGTTTGTTGTTTATAAAAGTCGTCCAAAAACTTTGACTGATTTAAAGAAAACTACGTGACATTAATATGATGGAGTTAGAGTGGATGTTCCAACAGTGTAGGCAAAGATCTTCGAATATTTGGACTTTTCTTCAAATCATCTGGTAAATAATTGTAAATATATCTTCTTGATTCTAAAAGTTTTCCCATATACTGACAGACCTTTGGCGCACCCTGCATATAAAGAAAGACGTGATTTGGAATATTTTGAATTATGAACTACACATTAAAAAATATTTCATTTATAGTTTTCTAAAAAATGTTAATAATATCTTATAAATCGCATCAGTTGAAAATTTTAAAATTTGACAATTTATACAACAATATACTCAGGCAAATATAATATTCTTTTCATGATATGCTTATCACATAGCCACTAATTGAGATGAGTTTGATATCAACATTATACGATTACAACACACTCATAATTAACAGATACTCTAGAATATATAGGGTGAATGAAATCAAGCTCTTGTTCAACACGTCTAATTAGACACGATACAAGTATATTATGTAGCTCTTATAAATCGATTAATAATGTTAATTTAATCATTATAATCCAAATATGTGCATAATAGTATTAATCTCAAAGTTTGAAAGAAAATTTAACGGAATGAAATATGAATAGAAGTACTTTTATGGACGGATATTTCATGTAATAAGTCATAGCATTAACACATTATATTAGCAGAAATAACTTGACTGAGCAAAAATTAAATTAGACTAGGAATAACAATTGTATTATAAATCAAAAAATATAATAATATAAAGATTAATTAATAACTTTAAAAGAATATGTAGCATTAATTTATAAGTATAAGGTATAATATAATTATACTTGTTAAATATAAATTGATATCTCTTTGTGATGAAGTACGATCGGTTTTGCCTAACTTACAATAAATGCTATTATAAATACTAAATTTCCAAAACGTTTAAAAATAAATTTTAGCATAAAAATAGTGAATATTTATTAATGAATATTACATAAAAATAGTAAAATACGATATTATATTATTTGAAAATACTTGTATACATCATACCTTTTTGTGAAAAGATATTGTAATCATCAAAGTAAACACACATCTCGTCCTTTTAATTATAAAATTTGTATTAGGTATATAAACCAATAAATATGCAAGGCAAAATATTGATTTATGATAACTATTGGTTTTATCCGCTAAATATTTATTTTATTTTCTCTAATCATTTTCTCTTTAAAGTATTTCCAACATGTACAAATAACCCCTTAGCTGTATAAAATACAATTGGGGCTAGGAATGGTGGTTGTAAAGATTTTTACTTCCCCATGTGTTAAAACTATGTACAAGTAAAGATTGATATGAGGTTACATCTTTTACAACATAGACGCAGCGCAATGGAAGGATACTTGTAATAGTATAGCCATTTTATAACTACCGGTAAACTTATGTATTATCCAGTCAGCCATATTATATTGGAAAATTAATTACGAATATATATATAGACATCAGTATAAAAAACATTGCATTGATCTGAACTTTAATCATAAACGAATATCTGTATTGTATATAAAAAGATATAACTACATATTTTATAATCTTTTTCATGTATATACATTATATACTTAATTGTAGGGGATTATAGCAACGATATCTATTATGACAGATGGTTCTTATAAATATACAGTAAATACAATTATATACTGATACATATAACTGAAAATTAAAATAAACACATCTGTTTGTTAAAATAGTTCTGATAACAAAGATTTAATCTCATGGAGTGATTTTTAAAAGGGCTGATCAAATTCTTTGGTAATATGTTGCATTCGTTTTTTAATAATCTTTTTGAATTCACTCCTCAATGTTTAAAATATTAAAAACTTTTTTATTTTTTGTAAATTTTAATGATCTGTACAATATCTTAATATAATCCAGTATAATGTTCTTGCCATGTTTTCTTCGAACAATGTTTTGTTAGGCAATAAAAATATTCTGATACTTGTAAATACATTACTTAGTAATGATATATTCAAAGTCATAGTATCAAATTTTACTAAGATTAGTATCTAATAAATAAATAAATTATCAGTAAATAATAACGTGATAATAGTTCGTCTTATAGAAGGGTTGTATTTGTAGTCATATGCAGGGGGTATGAGGTATGATCCCGAAGCATCCCTGCTGAAGACGAAGCCGTGGTTGACACCCCCGTTGGTGGAATGGAGCATTGACAGGTCAACGCCGATGGATTGCTCAAAGTCATGAATTGTTTGTTGGGTGTCGTCACTTTACCCTCGGGAGGGGCTCTTCTCAGTGGATCGTGCATAGTTGTCATATTGTGATAATCATTTGGTTGTCTAGGCTGGTCTCCACTTTCCAGGGTGTTCGAGTTGTTATAAAATCTCCAGTATGTTGGCGAAGTTTGATTTGTCGTGAGAAGGGGCTCCTCTGCCCCGTCCACGAATCCAACAGATATGTCACTGCATGGATGCCTCTGAGGGTTTTTAAGGGAACTACGATCGGAATATAGTCTTGAAAATGTTTGTGGGTAATTGTTTTTAGAACCTGATTTATGCGCTCCATAAGAAATTCTACTGCAATTAGGGGGAGCAATCTCCCCTTCGCGAGAGTAGGTATAGTCACTGACGCTGCTACTATTTCCGCTAGGCAGGCTTCTAACCGTAGGGTTGCTTACAAATGTTTCTAGATTAACTGGGCCCTTATCCGACGTAGTTTGTATACAGCTAACAACAGCCAGCGGGCCGTTGCTAGTGGTAATATCCACATTGCCTCGTGGCATACTAGAATAGTGAAAGGGGGCCGCTGACTGCATGAGAGAAGGTGGGGGGACATCATTGAGGTCATCGTCTAATGGAAAAGTGACGGATTTCCTGCTTCCATGGTTACGGGTTTTAATATTGCAAGCAAACTCCGTCAAGTCCGTAATACTTTTGAGCGTTGCAATCTCTACGATATCTTGTTCTGTATCGGTTCCCACGGTTCGACATGGTCTCAAACACGTGAAATCGACTTGAATTGCCTGTAAAGTAAGAATAGCAACTATCAGTTTTCACTACATTTGAAGAGAGAACATTTAAAAAGCTTAATCTAGTTTACCAGTAATTACAACATTTTTATTTTTAAAAAATAGATCGATTATCGATCATCTTGTTTAAATCAAGTTTTGATAATTGTAAAATGCCAAATTTTAAGTCATTGTATTGAACCTGATTAGTTTATCTCACCTTAAATGATTGATTCATAACTCTTCCTTTGTGCCAAGTCGCAAGATCCCGCATTCTTCTCCTTAAATTAAAATGAATTTAATATTGTCAATGCAAGTTATATTATTACTCTTAAAATGTATATATGTAAAGTTTATTTTGACTATAGTATAACTTTTAATAAACAGAATGTAGGTAAAAAGTAATCTACTTGAAAACTTATTTAAATATTTTAAAGTAATGTGTCTATATAATTTATTGCATTACTTTAGCATTCAATCTTGTAAACATCCAAATATCAGTATAAAAAAATCTTCAAGTTAGTCTCATTTTAATGAATGATTTGGTATTTTCTAAAATCCTAAAATCTGACCGTGATTAAACATTTCATTTATTTTCCATTTAATAATGTTACTACATTTAGTTAGTTAAAAAAAAATTTGATAGATAAAACTAGTAATAGGTAGATTAAATATTGAATAAAGTTAAATATTATTTGGTTATATATTTAAATATTAAAAACGTAACTTGCATATAAAACAATCCCAGAGATTCATTAAATACTAAAGTATTACTAAATTGTTTCCAATGTAACGTGAGCGAAAATGCTTATGTGAGATGAAATTGTGAGATGAAATCTCGCAAAATATATTGAAGCATTACCGTAGTTTTTTAGGCTTATTTTAGTACGATAGGTTCTTTTTATTTTCATTAGACGAATTAAAAATAAAATATTGCGCTTTTACTAATTAAGTAAGTCATATTTATTTCGGTTTACCAGACGGTACAAATCTAACAGAAAAATAAGAATATTGAGGCCGAATATTTTTATAAAGCCATTTTCTTATTTTGTTAAAATCTTCCTAAGTAAGGTAAGAAAGAAAACATTAATTATAAGCATCTTGTAGTATTATATTGGAGGATTAATTCTTTGATTAGTGAATTTGTATAACGATAACCTATGATCAAAACAAGAGAGAAAAAATAGCAGTGATTCTCTCTCAGTGCTTTGACAGGTGAAAAGATTAGACACACATTAAAGGAGTCTTTACAGAATTTAATTAATGACATTAGCTGCCTAGTCCTGCTGTACACGTGGAATCCACCTTGTTTCGTCTATTATTTTAGTTTTTATTCGCCTTCGCGCTGCTCTTTAAGATATAAAAGCGAAAGGTAAAGATTCGGGAATGGATTTATAAAAAGTCAAGTTATTCTTTATTTCATGAGCTTTGAGACAATTTTGAAGATATTTTCATAAATCCTTGAATATAATATTGTAGGTAGATATTATAAGCTTTAATAAAATAGCTCAAAATTATTTATTCTCTATCTCTTTACTCTAAATTATCAATGTATATACAAAAATTGTTAATATTTACTTCCGATAATTTTGCTATAGTAATAAGAAAATGAACCAAGCAATAGAAGATTTTGGATTATGTGAATCTTGAATAGAAATTTTTTAATTTTTAATAAAATAAATCAAATTTTGATAAAATTATTGTTAAAAAACTAAATTAATGATACTATTTTAGTGCCTTCCAATTTAATTAGAAATAATAATAACATCTAAATTAAATTAAATTAAACAATCCATACAAATGTTCGGTTAGAATCGGCGAATGGCCTCAAAGTTTTTTTTAAACCAAAATTATTCACAATATAAAAAAAACTGATTAAGCATGTTTATCTTTTTATTATTTTTAGTTAACTGAAGTAAAACTTCAATCGTTGAAGTTGCTGCGGATTGGTATATTTTATACTTTTAATTAGCTGTATATACTATACATTGTTATATCAGGCAATTTCAATCAACTATAATAACAAAGTTTTACTCGGCTTAAAGTTTTCATATAATTTGTGAGAATGTAAGAATTTTTGATTTACAATTTTACATCTAAAATTACGTTGACAAATTATAATTAAAAAATGTGTGGGAGGTTAAAACATATCATTGAATGTATCATGATGTTATTGGTGGTAAAACTTTTGAATAAACTGTATATTATAAAAATAGAATTAAATTATTGAACTAAATAGAGAGTTCCCCCCCCCCCCCCAAGTAGGAAAATCTAAAAATACTCACTTAATTTATTACCATTCAACAGATATATTTGTTGAATGTAGAAACGTAAAGATAAAAAATGGGTGTTTGTATTGTCAATATATTTGGAACATTTTATGACCTGTCAATATGATTGATTGCATGCAATTTATTCTAAAATTTCTAACAAATCGATTATCTTATAAATACTCTGTTGACAATGCTCTAAATTATAAGAAAAATAATGTCCCATAGATCTGAATTGATAAAGACATTTTGTTGTTTTTAATATTGGTTGAAGAACTAATTCTACATTAATCAGTGAAAAACATTTAAATAATATGTAACCATTGGTTACTGTGATAATTGATTATACAATTACTGTCTGCAACATTAATTAGGTCTCCAAATACTTAATAAATAAAATAATAAAAAATTATCTTGAATACATTAAAGTGATTTGTAATCAACAATTTTATCTTACCCATTATCAAAGAATACTGTTTTTTTTAATAGTTGACTTATTTTCGCCATTTATACTAAAATTTAATATTACTTCGATTTTTTAATATTATCAATTATTACAATATTAATATTCGATGAGTTTTAATAATAAAAGCGTATACAGATCCTTCGCCATCACAATAATTTTAATCCAATTAAGTAAAATTCTTATTCTCACCTTGATAAATACCAGGAGAGGAAAAATATGAACAAGAGAATGAGGCAGACGAGGCCAACTCCAAGGAAGGTGAACATTCGATCTGCATCCGGCCGGCAAACTGATCGGTCACAAAGAAAGATTCATAACATTAATTAACTAAATCTGAAAAACATATTGATTTATATAAAATATGACAATATGTAACAAGAATACGATCAATTTTAACTTCATAATTTTTTTATAATTCATATTTTATATTTGTATTGCTTAAATACAATTATATATATGTTGTGCAAATGTTGATAATATATATATAGGTGCAGTTATACTTTTACAATTTTTCATTTTCAAAATTAAAGAATATATTTTAACAATTATTCTCATGCAATAGGGCACCGTCAACATTTCAAATGATGGTCCTTGAATTCAATTTACCCGAAGAAGGATTGGTCAGGCCTACACAGTCATCATTTCTGGTGTGATTACGGGTGACCTGTGTTGCTTGTCGATCACATCTAAGACCCATGTACGGGAAGACACATCTGACAGAAAATAAACATTTACTAAATTCTACCGCATGAAATATAAATTATTTCCATTTTGTAAACGTTTCACACAATTGTTAAGTCAAATTATTAAAAACAAAAACAGTCATAATTGTATTGTCGCAACGTGGTCAATCCCTTTTTACTTCATTATTCAATCGAATCCAGTTATCGACCCAATACTATTAGTCGGTAACATCAATCATTGACCCCCAATGACTGAATAATAATAAAAAATTGTAGATAAACCCGTTAATTCTGTTGTGATGTCTATAACATTCTGTCCGCGCTTCCTTTTCTAACTAAATTACAATATTGTCCTCCCAAGAGATCTGCATGTAATAAATAATTAGATATCAACATGACCATTTAAAAATTATTAATTTTATTAACGAGGATGCTAATATTTTTGTTCATATTAATTAATTAGTAATGGCATTGAAATGAATATTAAATAAATAAAAATAATCAATATTAATCATTGTAATATTTAATATATTGTATAAAACGACGTTAAAAAATTTCAGGTTAGGCTATCACCCGATACATTGTAATTATCATTTTGTTTATATTTTTAATTTTTGAGATGATTAGTAGATCGAATCGCTAATGATAATTTGATAATTAATAAAATTTACTATATTATTTGACAGTGAATTCACAAAAGCAATAAATTAATAATGAAATACAGAAAATTTATTGACTTGTTTGAATACA
>JAUZNC010038879.1:43313-72976 GCA_034780395.1 Vannuccia rotundouncinata | reverse complement strand
ATTTAAAGTTGAATATTGTTAAAATAGGATTACAATAATTACAAAACGAAGTAATTATTTTCACTCACACATTTAATTAGCCATTTAATGAGCTTTTTTTAATGTGAACAGTTACATTTTGCACAAAATAATAACACAGTTAGTTATACCTGTATCTATGTAAAGTTTTTTAATAGTTCTATTGTTTTATGTCAACCATCTATAACAATAGATGTTGATAAAACTAATTATGAAAGTGTCCATTCAATTATTTGAAAAAACTACATCGTAAATGCTAATTTTCTTATTTCGTTTTTCCATATTCAAAAATAAAGACAAACTAAAAAAAAACTTTTAAAATACACCTCGTCATATACAAACATTCTTACAGTGTATAATATTAAAAAGAAAAGAAAAATATCTACCTTATTTCAATAGTACACATTATATTTTAAACTTAAACAACACATATAAAACATTACTCCTAATTCTCTATACTAGTTAAACTTTTCAAGTCAATATCAAATTGAATATTTCTTCACTGTAAAACTAAATAGTAGGTCAGTTACTGGCCTCACTCCAATTAATATAAAAGAAATATTCCTTAATTGCATTTCTAAACCTCTTATACTCATTTGTTATTCCATCTAGATTTTTACTATTATTAAAATGCTTATCTATATGTTACGTATATATATGTTGCGTGTAAATTAATATATAACACAACATTTTGACTATTGGACTGAATACTTTAATGAGCGCATAAAAATAAATCTTAATCGTCCCTTTCCTTTTTTCTTCAAGAAAATCAGTTTTGGAACATATTTTCACCATCTTTGTGCTCCCCTATGCTTATAGGTGTTTATCTTGATAATTTGACATCTCCAGCGCAAATATTGCAAATAAAATAAAGACAACCCTAGCGTACACAGCCCCAAAATATCCCAATGCGGTTGTATATGGCGTTTTTTTTAAGTTAAAATCTGTAAGGCCATGTTCACCACCCTCTCCGACAGGCCAGGAATGTTTATTCCAACACAGATGATGCCAAATATTACCCAGAGAGAAAAACAGACTCTGTCTAGATCAATGTTAATATCGCCTCGCATATATTCTTAACCTTGCGTTACTTCTAAAGCAAAAAGGGCAGAAAATCTAGTAGACAGGTATTTCAGAAGGGCTGATTTATAGTTGAGATATCAAGCGAGAATAATCCCAAAAATGTAAATAATAATAATATAGTATACAAAGTGATACTCGTGATGAAGTAGTATTCGAGTGTACATGTTTTTAAAAAGAAATGTAGGTATTCAAATACTTGAGACTTGTATTTAAAAAAATTGTTTATAAAGTCTGTTAATATTTATTACTGATAATTTGGTTTGACGCAGAACTATATGTGTATATGGTGTAAAGAAAGGCCCCCTTAGTTTGTGTAATTGATACAAATGTAAAGATTAAAGATTAAATATTGGTGAATATATTTCCGCTTGTTTTGCATAATTTTTTTAAAAGATTTATCTCATAAAAAAACGATTCCGTTATAATTTGTATTCCATTCTGTTTGTAACAACTTGTTTGAGCTTTAGGGCATACCGTATTACTGGGACTACTGGAGCTATACATTAGATACATCCATTATATATTCGGTTGACTTCACGTTGAATAATAATTTTAATTACAAAATCTTGAGAAGTTTTCTTAAAATTACAATTACAACCAAAAAATAAAAAAAAATATTTCAGGAAAATAAACATGTTTTGAATTTGTTTATTTTTTTGTTGTATTCAAATTTAAATATCTGAATTAAATGAATATTTTTCTGGAGTTAGTTAACTATTCCTTTTGTCGTTCAACTAACTATATGGGAGTTTTTTATATTTTAATATCCCACTGTACTAATCTGCATTTCTAACTATACCAGAGAAGCAATCTAGAAAAATTGATAAGGAAAAAAATACATTTTTGAAATATAATATTTCATTAAATTGTGCCTGAATTGGGATTATATCTAAAGAAAAAATATCGCTACGGATATGCTAACAATGTATAATATAAATTTAGAAATAATAAGACATGCAATGAAATTTGTCGCTATAGCTAAATTTATAATTCTGTAAAAAAGAAAGAAAAAACTTAACAAAATCGAATCATTGGAAACAAATGTGTTATGCATTTAAAGTATGTGTTGGATGTCTATAACAATTAGACACCCGGGTACGATATATTGCATTGTTGTATTTGTACTGAGCTTATAGCCGACTTCAAAACGTTTGGAGGACTATTGTTCACTTGTTTCATAATTGCTTTTCTACTTTGTAGTAACAGAAGAATTGCTATACTTATGAATACTACACGTGAGATAAGTAGAACATTCTGCAACACAACTCTATAAAAAATTAAATAAGGATTATGTTACTAAGCGCCTATTTATTCTTTTCTATAACAAAAAGTAAAAGAAAACTGTGGGTTAACTATCGTTTAGTTGTGTAAAAATCTATAATCGTTTTTTCATTTATAATAGCTATTATATGTTTCATGTCATATAAAGTATATCGAATTCGATATAAAAGATTTTTAAAATATTGAAGACAGAATTATTGTATTTCAATAATTGTTTGTGTGAAAAATTAATCATTTATATTACGGAATTAATAATAATAAAGGCTATATATAAGCGAGTAATAGGTCTAATTATGTTTCTAAGTAATTTCTAAGTAATTTCTAATTTGTTTCAAAGTTACTACTAATAATTACTTTACAACTTTTAAATATTGAAGATTTTAAGATAAAAAACAATTCGAATAACAATTTCCAAAGTCTTGTTTAAAATATATTTGAAAATTCTCTTTATAATAATTATAATGACCAACAATAAAGTTTCTGTCAAAATAAAACGTATTACACTGACATTAAGTAAAATGAAATAGAATTATTTTTTTAAATAAAACCTATAATATTGAAATGGATTTATTCCTGAAACAAACGTTTTATTAAATCAGGTTAAAAGTACATTGTAATTAAAAAAACGTCTATTTGACCTTTTAAAACGGCTACATGACCTATAGCGACAACTGTACGTAAAACCCTTTTCTTCTCTAAACCCTTCTTCCTTGAAATAATGGTAAAAATTTGCACAAACGTAATTCAAAGGCAAGAGCAAAGCTTTAATGAAATGTATTAATGAACCAACAGTTGCATCTGAATATATAAAATCGTCATATTTTGAAATGTAGGAAATTGGTTGTTTCCCTTCACGGATGTTCAAAATCTGTGATGGTATATGATAACAAAGGAGAAGTATTTGGTGTTTGAAAATTTCGATACAAAGAAATATTAAATTATTCCCATCATTTGAATAAAAATCATAGTTATTTATTATTATTCTTTTTATTTCTATTAAATAGTTGTAAAAACTGATGATTCAATATCTTTCCTGTATTACATAATCATACTTTGCTTGGTATATCAGCATTTAGAAAAATCGATAATGTGTAAATATAGATTTGATTAAGAGCTCAAAAATTGGTTTAGATTTAAAGCGATATAATTGGGTTAATTGGATATATTTAAATATTTGAAATAATTACAATATTAGAATTAAAGAAATTTTTTAAATTTGGTTAGATTATATAGATTAATCAACAATTATGATAATTAATTTACAAATAAACATAATAATATTTTAACAAGTAAATAAAACTAGGGCAATTTTAATTCAGTTTATTCTTATAGTTTGTTATTAAATTTCACCTGTTTTATTTTAAATAGACGTTTTAAAATTTGCATTTTATTGTTAAAACTAAATAATGTTTAGTAGATGCATATATTTATTTTAAAACAAGTTATTTTTAACGAAAATGCCATTCCCTATATGCCGTATTTGGCTATTCATAAACAGGAATATAATTTATCAATTTAACCCTAGCTAATCCCCCAATTTTCCGACATGTCTGTCTGGTTGAGGAAGATAAATGCCTTGAGACCTTGGAAGACGAAGATAGATGGATGCGCGGCACAAATGATCAAAGACAATGGAAACATATTAGTCGGGGGTTAAATTGTCAAGAATTGTTGCGCCTGGTATACTGTATAGCCATGTTTCAGTAACGCGAATGTTTGTCTTTAATATTGTATAGCAATCAGCTTGCCCTAATATTATAACTTTATTTCATTTAATGCGAGTTTAAATATATATTTAATTTTTGTTAGAAAAGGATTTAAAAATGTTTTGGAGGGTAACGATTAATTAAAATATATGTTAGAAACCACCATACGTTTAGACCCATGGGATACAGATTTAATAAAATTCAAAGTATTGTTTCTGTTTCTCTTTTGCTATTTCTTTTTATTGCATAGAAATATACTTTTCGTTATACGTTAATATAATACTTTCAAATAAAGCTTGCTTAGTGAATACATGTATGATTTATAGAAATGTAAATTGATTTTATTTTAAATATTTACACACTTTTGAAAAAAAATTATTTCTGATAATTGAAGAATAAAATTAATATATGATCTAAAATCGGCAAAGACAAAATATCTGTCCCACAAATATATTTATAAAAAACACCTAAACACCTTAAATTCAATGTATCATACATAAAAAGCAAAACAAAAAAATTATTCTGAATAATTTATGTATGCAATTAAATGAGGGATTATTTTGATATGTTGAAGGGATTACCATTACTGTCTAAGACGATTGATTTGTCAACTGAAGCGAACACAGAAGCATTGATTCAAGAACAATGTAGATACTTATAAAAACTGTTTTTCAAAATAATTATTTAGTGTATGGCTCATTTAGTTTAGTCAATTTAACACAAAACTTCATAGTCAATAAAAGTTGAAGATTGAACAAAAAAATAAAAAAGTTCCAGACCACTTATATATTAGAATTTGAGATGAAATGTGGGGTACATTTTATATAGAAAGGCATTTTTTGGAATATGTTTTTTCAAAACTAAGTTAACACTTCACTGTCATTGTAATAATTATGAATGTTAAGTTTACAGAGAGGAATTTTTTATAACAGTATATATTAAGGAAAATAAATTGTCAACATCAAATAATAAATCATATAAAAGAATTATTTACAACAATTAGACATTAATATATTCGATTTTCTCACCAAAATATTATGATTTGTTACATTAATTTTACGTTTTTTTTTAAATCTCGATTTACCGCATACACTACATGAAACTTATATTGTAAATAATATATATTAATTTTATAATTAACATCCATTGAAAAAATAATTCTGTGAACTACAACATAGAAAGGGCTATTTCTACAAAATAATGATTATACAACTAATCCACTCTGTAACTTACCAACAACATAGACCCATTTGCTGATGTTACCGTTCTTATTTTCTGCTTTGCAGGAATAATTTCCAGAATCTTCTGACCGAATCTGTTTTACTTTCAATAAGGATTGCTCACTGAAAATATAATTTGAATAATGAATTCAAATTCATTTAAACAAGAATAAAAATCTTTATTTTTTAATTTAAGAAAAATAAATTAAAATTATACATTTTAGAAATAGGTACAAAATCAAAATACAATATATATTTAATACTATTTTCGAAATATTGCTCTTGAAAAGTATAAAATGGGTACATTATGTCAACTAAATATTATATAAACTATATTTTATTAATAATTAAACATATTAAATCATTATTTTGCATAAACAGTTATACATTAGTAAAAGTAGATTTTGATCAGTTTTAGTTGAATTGAAAACATTTCGTTTCCAAATTAACATATATGATATATTTAGTTATTACTAATGGAGTTTCCGGTAAACATAATTTTTTTATGTTTTATCTATTTTTTATAATATGTATGATTCTGTATTTAGTTAAAAATTAATAAAAATAAATGTGTTTTTATTCATTCCTTTTTAGTTTGAAAATATTTTTAGATTCAGAATTATAAATATACTATAGTTTAAAATTTTTGTTTTCTTTCTATAAAATAATTTACATATTAAATTATTTTATTTAAAATGTCATTTAAAATACGTTTAAAAAATAAAAATGAATCTTAGTTATTATATATATATATATTTAAATTAAATTAAACGATTTGTAATGACATTTTCCTATACAATTTTATAATTTTGCAATTTTTACATAAATTTAAGGACATTTCTTTATTTATATTTACATTCTAAAAATTGTTTTTGCATTTATTTGAAAAATCTTTTTTATTATCGCTCGGGCTTCTTTAAGATAAATTGAAAGGATTCTGTAACGTCGGAATTTTATATTTAAAACGAAGACAAGAAATTCTTATTTTTTTGGACAAAATATTTCCATGGATTAAAATCCAAATTCACCTGCAGTTTATATAATGTCTTTTAAAAAAAACTACAAACATTAGACCAAGAAAATAAAATCGTAAAAGATGTTTTCGCTATATTTTCACAAAAACTTTTCAGTATAATAACTTAATTCAGTATTCACGAATTAAGTTGGATAAATACAGATGCAAAGATATTTGTAAAATATTTGCAATTCGAAAGACTAGAGATTTTCGTATTTTAAAATACAAATTATTTTATTGAAATTGTTTTGTTAGCTGAAAAATTTATTTTCATTCTGATATTTCGTTTTTGTTTGCTTTAAAATTTTGTAAATTGAGAATTTCAGAGATCTTTTGAAATTATACAGTCCATCAAATTAAAAATTTTATTTGCTGATCAGTGCATCATAAAATATTAGTCCAATGAATTATTTCCAAATTCGGCTTGATCAAAGAATTTTTAACTTCATTCTAGTTCCATACAACAACTTCAAGCATGTTTAGTTCCATAAAAGGAAGCCTCTGCGGCCTTATCTAGTATATGCATTTGGGTTGCATTTGTAGTTTTTCGAAAGTTGATACATTTGATTATTTAACATTGTGGGAATCATATTAACAACAGAATACAATGTTTTAATTCGTCTTAATATGAAACATATAAAAGGTAGAGTATTAAATATCTGTCTGATTATTATTTATTCGGAATCATGTTAACAACCAATGAACAATTATTTATATTATCTCCTTCAATACGTGTTTCTGTATCAATTAAATATTATAAAATTGATAAAAGGAATACGAATCAACAATTTCTAATTGAGTATATGATCAAATTTTAGTTAATAAAGAATAGATGTTGTATGAAGCATTTTGTAGATGAAAAATAAATTATGAAAAAAGTTTATTCAAACAATCAATTGCTATATTCCAATGATTCTTCAAATTATAATACTTAAATGGTAAATTTTAAGTAAAAATGATATTATAAAGAATTTTAATATTCAACGAAAAAATAAATCTATATGTAATACTTATCATTTATCAATGTAATCAAAATTTAGTATAAGAATACTAATACATTTAAAATAAAAGAATTAGTATAAAGTAATTAGATTTTCAAATCTGCTTTGAACCAACATAACTTAGAATATTGTTAATGCCATATTTTTTTTTAATTTATGAACATTGCATTAAAAACCAATAAACTGTAATAGATGTTAAAAACTGTAACTAATTAAAATACATATTGTTCTTGTACATGTGGTAAATGTAGCCTTTAGTTTTGTCAATGCAAAAATATTCAATAATCTCTAATTTGGACAAAAAATATGTCTAAATGAACTAGAACTGACAAAAAAAAGTGACGCCTCCCCTATCTTACTTAGTGGTTGATGTTGCTAGATCTGTCTGCTTTTTTATTCTTGTCAAGGAATATTTTGACTTAAATGGAGGAGCCCTTTCGACTCAAATAAAATAAGAAAAGCCATATAGCGCTTGAGGTAGAGAGGGTGGGTGAGAATAAGAAAAAGAAAGTAGGCAGACGATAATAGCGATTAAGATAATATTTCGCGTTGCATGACGAAATCAGTGTAGCGTGTAAGCCAGAAATGAGATCTTGTTTGAGGAATTGGTGGCAGATCAGGTTGAAGTATTCACTATATTAGCTGACAAGGGTCAGTAAGATCAATACAATATTACGTAGAGGAACATATCTCTTAGTTATAGTTCTTATCTGTTAGAAATGGGTGTATATATCATTTGCCGACTTTCTGAGAATCAATAATCACATTATGTAGATGATTATATGTTATATTATTTGGCGTATCAGAATGAAAATGTAACAATTATTTAGAGCGAAATTCGATTATAAACATAATTGTAGCACTTAATTCCCTTTTAATATTTTAATTTGGAATACGATAGCAACGTATTGCGAAACTTCACAATCAACAGTTTTTTATATAGATTTTAATAAAATATACTCGATAAATAAATCAATTTTAAATTTGCAAAATACGGATAAAAAGAAGTCTTTATTGAAATTAGTTTTATGAATTAATAAATATATAAATACAAATTAAAATATTTATTTCCAAATACATAAATAAAAAGATATGGTGGTTAAATTTCATTAAAAATCGTCCTTATAATATCATACAATTATTTTATTTCAATAAGTTGGTAATTTATAATTTTACTATGTTTAAGTCTGAATTTTAAATTATTAAGTCAATGTTATTTAATTTCACGAATTTTTAGGAAAAAGTTAATGAAATTCGATTATAAGATGTTTATATTTGCTTGAAATGGTACATCGCTGGCTAGTATATTGCATTACAATACATTATGAACATATCATTACATAAATATCATCGCATGCCATAGAATCATAATAATAATTTATCAAACTCAGTGATTCCTAAAACTGTGTTAATTTTTTAAAAATATAATTTTCATTGATCTATATTTTTAAAGGTCATTTAATTAATTGTATCCGAGCTTAATTTTAAAATAATCAAAAAACTGATTTTAAAATTTAAGATTATCACGAATGAATTGTTTTCATTTTAAATAATTGAGATAAAGAGTTAAATAAGTGTTTCATGATAGTTTTATCAACACAAATTCCCGATGCTTGCTTTCTTAGCGTTTGCACTTGCTTCTTTAAGACATGCAAATGAACTCACACATATATATTTATATATATACTAACTAGACGTTAAAAAAATAAGTGAAAAATTCTTGATTCCATTCAGTTACGATTGAAAACCACTATATCGAACATCCAGATCGATAAGCACAAACTATATATGTTACGACTTAAACTAATGTTTAGAAGGATGCTTGAGTCTTAGAAAAAGTTAAAAAAATCAAATATTGATTAATCAATAATATAATGATAAACACACTTTATACTTGTTTTAATTAGTATGATTTTAAAAAAAGTTTCAATAATTAAAAAAATACAACTGTTGAAGGGAGGAAACAAAGAACAATGTTTATAAAGTTTTACAATGTGTTTTACAAAGTTTTTTGAGGTCAGCAATTAAAATTTGGTGTTCCTGATTTTATCGTTTGCGTTTTGCAATTTCCTTTTAAAGTGACCTTATCAAATATGAAGACAGTCAAAATGGATAAACATTTAGATATCGAACCGGTTAGTATTTTTTCTGTTTTTGTTCAGTAAATATCAATATTGAATCGCTAATTGAATAAAAGGGTGTTTTTATAACTTTATGCGACTCGTTAATGTGCAATCCTGAAACGTAGTATTTCATAAAATTTTGTTCAAATATCATGCTAATGCAATATCATGAAGCAAACTATCCCCGATATCAGTGCAGAAATTTGTTTGAAAATTATTTTGTTTTTATTTTGATGACGATATTAATGTTCTCAAAAGTTTTGAAATTATTTAATTTACTACGTAAAGAAAAATATTCTTAATTATGCTTAAATATTATACGTATTTAAAAATTTTTTCAAAACATTACAATTTTTAAATTATAGGTTTTCATAATTGTTTATTATACAAATGCATTACATAATTTTGTAATAAGTATATGTTTAATTATACTCTGTTTGAATGTAGACGTTGAATGCGAACATTAAAATGTTCACAATTATAAAAATCATTCATTAAAGTAATGAAAAAAATTATGTTTTGTAATAATCGTTTTTACAATATATTTATAGTTCTTAAGGAGATTTCTATACCCTTACATTCACCTAATTCTTGTTAACAATATTATGATTCTCTTTTTGAATTAAAATAAAATGTCAAGTATTGATATTTATAAATGACATGCATAAATCTGATGCAAACGCAGTAACTAGGATATTTCTATATGGTCGAAATGCTGTATTTCAACAAGCAGTTAGAAAAAAGTATAAATCATTGAAGTTTGTGCTATTAATAATATAATTTGCACACCACACATTCATTTTAAACATCGTCAATTAAGTTTAAGTTTATGATGTATATCATTCATTTTCACCACTTAAAAGGTTCAAAAAAGTATATTACAAAAATAATTAGAATTATTTTACTCGGTCGCGAGGTTAAATTTATGGTCAGTAATTTTAATTACAAATTCTGTTATTTTTAAAGTTTGAAATAAAAAATACTGTACACAGCTTCCTCCTCAAATGTATCGGGAATAAGGAACATACCCATTTTCTCGGATCTCAATATTGTCTCCAGCATAGTGGGGATTGATGACACGTCCATCTTTGAGCCACTGTATCCGAGGATTGGGGGTACCTTTGGCCTTGCAGCTCAAACTGAGATCTTTCCCTTCCTCGATTTTGACAGAATCGTGCTTTCCATGTGTGGCCATGTCAGCTGGAGACACTGAACTCGAGAAATGAACACAATTTTGAATTGAGCTAGTCTAACGTAAATCTTAATAAACATACTAAAGAGGAGTAATATCAGGACCAGAAAGTTCAATCATTCTACAATTTCTATAATTTTATTCAATTTTGATATCAATTTAGATTAATATAATTTAAATGATTAATATTTTTTCGCCAGTTCATAGTCAAGCCTCATTAATAACGTTTCATATTTAAGAATTTTTTTTAATTTTTTAATTCCAGAATATATTTCACCTATAGGTTACTTTTTGTTGGTCATTAATTTATAGATATTACCTAAATAGAGTTCTATAAAAAAGGAATATGTAATTTTAGAATTGTATAAAAGATTAAAATCTAGCCATAAAATATTAATTTCAATTTAAAATCTATGCTCAATGAAACCCACAAAAAATTAAAAAGAGTATAATATTACTCATTGTCTTTTATTTCTATGGATCTACAAGGAAATTATATCTTTGCGGTCAATATTCCACTCACCTATCCTCTCTTTCGACTACCCTCTCCTTCTCATACTAATGACATAAAAGGAATTAGTAAAATTAAAAGTCGATTTTTTGTACAAGTAAATCGAAATATAACATTTCAAAATGGTCCATAATCAAAAATTGAACTGACCTTAAGGTATATTTGTCAAAAAAAAATGTTTAGAATTTTAAAAAACGCAATACATTCTGAAATAACGCAGATCTAACCCTTCTTATGAGCAAACAGTTGGCCACGAAATTACTATCGCATCACTACCATTCCGATGTTGATCCCTTAGACAGCTAAACACTTGGCCACACAAAACATCTGATTTCTAATTTCTAGTTTAGCTTAATTTACGAAAGCCTTGTTCCAACTGCAGCTGGGGATTGCAAAAAAGGCAAACAACAAAATAGAATGTGAACCACTTACGCTCGCGCCCCCTCCCCCCTTACCACCACACCCCCAAGAAAAAAAATTCGCTACATTTGCCCGCCCGCCCGCAGCAACTATAAGGTTTTAATCAAATTGTCTTTATTTTACTGGAAATTTGGGATAAAATATGCATCGACATTTGGTTTGTGTTCTTAGAAAACGCCGATAAAGTCGGATAGCCTGATGTTTAACCCAGTCTCAACCATATAGCTAGAGAGAAAGTACCCTTGGAGCCCTCACTGTTATACCTTCCCCTTTTTCCGAATCGAATCCGTCGTGTGTTATCTGGAAACAGTTAAAAGCAGAATCCAATTATTTCTTGATTCATTCTAACTCAAAAGTAGATAGAGAACAAGAGCTAATTATTTGCTAAACCATTTCTATCGATATCAAGTCGAATCCAAAAGTTTTGAATTATTGACGTTTTATTGATTTTTCATACTTTTGTAATTTATTGATTTTTATATTATTTATATCAATGAACAAAATCAAGAAACCATTCTCTTTTATATACTTCTTTAAAGTAATCTATAAGGTAATCCATTTTACAAGATTTTAGGTGACAAATTGAACTATTGGATGAAATTAGATTACTTTTTAAAGTCAACTATTTTCTATAAACTAAATGAAATGTTGTAAATATATAAACTTTTAAAAATAATATTTTAGTAATATATTAACCTCCCATATTATATGCCTTTCAGCTTTTCTTCAGCAAAAACTCAAAATTGTTGTGATAGTTTTCATTTTTATGTAGGTATGTTAAGGAATTTTCCCCTTGTATTTTGTGTAAATACTCAACATAACTCATAAATTAGTCATTTACAAGATTTTGGTTGTCCAGTAGTCACCCCATATTTACTCTTTATGCAAAATAGTCTGAAATAGTGTAAAGTCTGCATTTTCCATGAACTAAAAAACGTTGAAATTTACTTCCTTGATTTTATTTGAATGGTAAAAATCAGGCATCAACGCACTTTTTAAAATGTTTTGTAATCAATATATGTAATCAATCGAAATATGTATATAATACTTTTTTATTTGTTACAAAAGGTATTAAAGATAATTTTATTTGTAATTTCTTAACAAATATGAATTAATCAAAACATAACTTGGGTAATTATTTGTCTGAATTACATATTGAGTATAAACATGAAGCATTCATTTCTTTAATCATTTTTTAATTGGTAATTAACAGACTGGTAATATAGATAAAATCGGTAAAGCAAGGGTTCCACTGCTGAAATTAACTCAATTCCGTATATTAGTACAATCCCATGGGATTTTAAGTGCGAAAATAATGGATTAAACAATTACGAGTTAAGTTGATTGAAATGATATTTTGGACTGATTGAACTGTCTGTTATAGATTTACGTTTGTGTTGAAATAATGAAATAAGTGTAGGCGAATACGAAAATGTAACACTCCAATTTCATAAAGTTAAACAAATAATTACTGTATTAAAGGTTTAAAATATAAATATAAAAACACTCTACGGCTCATAGATTAATTAAATCATTTATTCATTCATTGACAGATTAGAAATAATCAACATTAAATATATATTAAAAGAATTTATCAATGTAAATTTTCAAAACAAAATTCCTATAAAATATTTACGAATGATGTTTTTCAAAATATTGATCAATTATTATCTATTCTACAATGAATATTAAATATATAGTTTATGAAATTTTAGTTTTCACTATATAGTAATACTAATATTTGGAAACCAGTAAACTGCTAAGATATCATCTCTATATGTACACGTATTAACTTATATTTAATATATAAAACTTTCTATAAATAAATTTAAATATTATATACGTTGAGTAAATTAAATATATTTGGAACACGTGTAATGAATTGATATTTACGTTATACATAAAAGGTAATTTATAAATTGATAATATATTACGAAAATGATTTTTAAGCGTTCTCTTAGGTTTCACTCTTAGGTTTATATTTTTACTTTGCAAGAATTGTAAATGAAATTATAACTCGAAGTAATGACTGTTGTGTCATAAAGATTAAGAGTTTTCTTTGGAGATATAATTTTCGTTTCAAATTAGCAATAAATAATCTGGAAAACATTAATATTAGCATATTGAAGTTTTTGGATAATTTCGGAGATTTTTTCTAATATTAATTATAAATTTTATTTAGAGATGTATTCATAATCGGGAATATTTAATTAATTTGTCATTTTAAAAAGCTTTCATTCTTATATGAAATAATAAGTCATTCATTTATTCATTCACTTTATAAGATTATTAAATGTTTTGAAATAACAAAATCTTTTTCAGCCACAATTAATGAGATAACTTTGAATAGTGTTCATTACAATATATATATATATATATATATATATATATATTATTTAATATAATTATTACAGTAACACCATCCTATGTCATATCAACAGACATAAATTTATCGATGTTTGAAAAAGTTATTATTTGTATTATTTCTTTATTAAAAAAATTCGAACGTTTATTTTTAATAATAATTATCTTACATGTATATAAATTAATCCGTGGATTCTTGAAATTTGACTTTATAAAAGATTTATTATCGTTTCTAGTATCTTTATTGTGAGTGGTATTGTCAAAATAACTTTAGTGTTTTTGGTAATAATCCTTAACTTTAGGTTCAAGTTTAATTGACTTGTGAAATTACCAATTATTTCACGGATTTCTACTCTATAATCATGTGTAGACATTTATAGTCAATTTACGGTTTGAAATAAACCAATGTATTGATGGTCAATTTGAGGAGTGAAATATCACGTAACAGTCTGAAAAGCTTGTCGTGGCCGATTTAGACATTCACATTAATTTCGAAAGGCGCGAAAATGAGAATTGAGAAGCGAAATGATCCCATTTGGAGAAAAAAGTGTGACAATGATTACTTATTTGAATAATTGCGGGTTATTTAGAACAAACTGGCAGAAAGAGCTTCCGAATAAAAACTGTATGCGAAAGAAGATTTTATATAAGATAAGTATTACATCTTTTGAATAAAAATAGACGGTTGACAATGTATGCAACAATACATGAATAATATACAGAACATAACATATTTAGAAAACAGATATATCATTATTTTATAACTATTTAATTTATTAGTCAATAATGTTTTTTACAAGAAATAGACAAAGCCAAAACATGGCGGCGACGTTTGATCCATATTTTACAAGGTCTTGTTAATGGCAATGGATTTAATGTAATATTGGTAAATCGCTATCGCTAATATTTAATACTTAATCACACATAAATGAAATGTAAGGTATAAAAAATTAAAATAAACGCAATATAAAAAAGATTGTGGCATTAACGAAATCAATTTATTTCCATTCTCTTCCTATATAGTATAAATTTCTTCCATATCTATTGTATAACCATTGACTGACTGAACTAACATATATGACCATAAAGTTTTTTGTAAACTATATATATAATGATATTACAAACCAAATGGATCAGCGGAGCCTTATCGATACGATTGATCAATCAGATCACAGGATTATCCCGTTTTAATCAATCAATTCAGGGGTACACTTTGATCTCAATTGTCGGTCGGAAAGTTGGGGAGGACTTGATGGGGTGGATATATGTCCTTCTATTCTTAGCTGGCCGGACTTCAATCGACCTTTCGGAATACTTTTATGTGCCTATAGACAAGACCAGTCAGTTTATTGTATAGTAATTAAAAAGGCTGGAAGTTTTTTGCTCTGCGGCGAAGTTTGATAAATGGGAATTCCCAAGACCATAAAATCGTATGGTGAAATTGTTGGCTTAATATTATGTTTAAAGATAAATGCATATAAAAGCAAGGGAAATAATATAAATAGCAGCTATTTTTAACATCATATGTGAGATCATTTTTAAATCATTATACTTTTATAAAGAAATAGAATTTATGGGTCTCGAGAGTTCATTGAAAAGCTTAACTTATAATATTAATCATGATAACTGCTTTAGAATTATACTTAATTTTAAAGATTTAAATAAACTTGATTATGGAAATACATTATTTATATATTTACATTATCCGAGTCAAACATTCAAATATATCGATTATCCTTCAATAAACCACATTTTGTTTATATAATGCTGTGAAAATTTTAATATGCTAAACCTTCAACTTCGGATAACCACATTTAAAAACATTTTGGCCAGATTCAAATCGAAAACTGGAGATGAACATTTTTTATTTTATTTGTATTTACAGACACTAAAAGTCTTCTAAACGGACAACTTGAGATCTGATTACTGCACATCTGCCAAACAGGAGCAAGTAGGTATTTTCCATTTCAATTTGGGTTAGATCCCACTTCGTAACTACGACAATAATCGTATATACTTACAATTTTAAAAGATATTTTAATCAAAGTAATATTATGACGTGATAACATTTTGGAGTAATATAAAAGAGATTCGATCTCGTTAACTTGAGAAATAATCAGAATAGTTTAAGATCTAAAATTTATAATTTATAGTCTCTCTGAGAACTTGTGTTTTGTAATATTTTTTGACTCAAAATAGGTGATTTGAGTATGAAAATATATTGGGTAAAACTTATGACTGATAGTAAAAAATTTAATAATTGAAGTATTTAAAAATAAGATTTACATTAACATTTAAATTATGTTCCAAAACATATGTTTTATTTAATCGTATAATGATGTTAATCTTGAAGATACATTATACATTTTGCTTAAACGCCGTTGGCTATATTCCTTGTTAATTAAAACTAATTACGTTTAATTACGATCAAGGATTAGAACAAGTAAGTAAATAAATATGAGTAGTGAATCAACCAAAACATAATTATTAATACAACAATTTGAAAGAAGATTCATGAGGTGTTTTCAATTTGATTTGAAATGACGTCTTTAAAAACCAATCTATCAATAATCTCTGATTGAATTTTGAAGAGAGCTGTTTAGAGTGTCAGAATTGAATTTGTTAAAATAATTTTGCAAATCAACAATGACGTGCTGGAAGATCCAACCCATAGTGAAAGTTTTTAAAGTTTTATTTGTCTGCTTAAGGCAGACATGAAGCATTATAAATATGAGGTCGGTTCAGTATTTACTATACGGTAAAAAAGTTTGGAAAATATAGTTTATTTTATTTATTTCACAATCTTATATTCTGTATATAATAAATACTTTTCTTATTGTTGTAATGGTTTATTTTTCAAAGAAACATAACTTGAGAAAAGCAAATTAAAAGATATGTACGAATAACTGTATAATGACAACAGTATCAGAGGTTTTTTGGCGGAAAATAATTATAATTTCCTGCGTATATTACATCTCATTGATTTCGTGTACAAAATATTAATGTCTTAATGAAGTAATTAGTTTAGTGGCTTTGTCGTTATTAATTTTGAGCCTCGTAACTGTAGTTTTACAGACTTGTTCGTGACTAAGAAGGATTTCATGTTTTAATTATTAACAAGTTTGCTTGCTGACATATTAATAAATATATTTATTATGTTCATATTGTAATAAAATCGAGTTATATTATAAAGTCTGGATAGTTTAAACTGTGGCATCCTCAGCGTATAAATAAATACGGTCTAAGTTGTGACCTGCTTATCATAATGTAGACTTGGACAGGTAAACATATTTGATAATGAAAATTACAAGTAGTCTGGTATGACCTTTTTAGGTGCATCTTAGTTATGCACTTTAACATTTTCTTTAATTAAATAGTTATTTATCATCATGTACTCTTTGACCTACATGAATATCAATGACATTTTAGTAGACATTTGAATTAGAAATTTTAAAATTATTACTCTGAATATGAACCCGCCTACTTAAACAGCTTCTTTCCGAAAGATTGGTTCGCATTAGGAAACATATTTGAAAAGGTTTTCAAGAAGGAAGTTTTCAATAAATGTTCCCGGCATAAGCGCTCAGCAAAAACACTTCATTTTGTAAAACTGATATCAAGGGCATAATATTTTAGGTGTCGTTATAATTAAAGATAATATTTAACAAATTGAAACCAGAATAATTTTAAATATTATACAACTACACAGTAAAGTGTTTTAACTTGTTTAAAATAATCATAAATTGTAAAGGAATTGTTTAATTTGATAAAATAGCTTATAAGGATTTATTTGTTAGTTATAACTTTTTAGAGTTTAATTCATTTAAATTATTCCATAAAAAATTGTGTTATAACTTGCCCAACAGATGTGAATACTCCCATTATAGCTTTTATAATCTATGAAAAGTTCGTTCGATCAACATCAAATCTGTTTGCTTAGTAGACTCGGAATAGAATTTGAATCAGCACAAAACTAAATACTAATTATTCCCAGAACAACAAGCATCATGCATTTCCACCACAAATTTTATATTTTCCCAGCGTCTAAACAATATTAGCAATCTGTAATAATATTTTTTATTAAATAATTCAGACAATCTTCGCCTTTTATATAAAAGGCATTGTTTATCACAAACCATCTTTTTAAAGATTGTCGTATTAACAAAAGTAAAAATGGGATGATTTTAACACAAAAAGATCGCACAAAGAAAAAATCGTATTGTTATTTTTTTAAATATGGGCATTTAGCCTTAGTCAAATCTTTTTTAATCTGAGATTTTATTTTTTAATATGTTACAAAGTTGCTATCAAAAATAAATATGTTAAAAATGGAATTATAATCTGACTTGAACATATAAACAAATAAATATATATGTATATATGACCTAAATAAGCATAATATAATTTTTTTCGTCTTCAAAATATTCCAATCCCAAATAATGCTGACTATTTTTCGTAAACACAGACTACATAAATATTTTCTCACTAATTAATAAGAAAAATATAGTGTATATACCTTCAAAGTAAATAAATTATTCTTGATCAAGATTCTCCAGAGATTTTAGTATTCTTTTATACTCCAGATCATAAAATAATCTTTGTAAAAATCAATATCATCATTTGTTAAATATCATATGTAAAGTTTATATTTAATATTATACTGATTTATAAAATTTATGAAGTTGGTAATTTTTACTAATAAATTATTTAAAACCTCCAAATCGCAAGTTAGCTTTGTATTTTCTACGGGTATACTTTATGTCGACTTACGGTTACAAATTTTGTTTATTATTTTAGAAGGAAAACTAGACAGGGAAGTCTAGACTTTGTGTCAGAGGGAATATTGTTCTGATAATAAAGTTTAACAAGCTGAAAAGAAAGTATCTTTATTTATGATAATTTCTTACATATTCGATGTCCAAACAAGACGATAAATGTTTTATTTAAGAAAGAGACCACTTTCTTATTACTAATTATTAATATTACAAATTTAAATCAAATGTTTAAACCAAATTATTGTGTCGGTTTCGGTTTTGTATCTAATTGATGTAATTATCCCCATTTAGGAAACTCTCTGAACATTTAATATACATATATTCTTAATTCTTAAATTGAAAATAAAATGTTAGACTAATTGGATATGATATTTTTATTATAAATTAGAAACATATATTTTTATTGATGTTATATATCTCGCTATATACATTAAATGGGATTAATTGATACCACATGAATTTGTTTATTCACATTTACATTAATATTCTCTTTTATTATATTTTATTTTACAAATAAAATATAATTTATCTAAAAATGGTTTGATTTTTTAAATTTTAATGTAAAATAACATTTTTGTTATAATTGTCAATATACACAAACCATTTAAATTAACACAGTGATATCCACTTACATATATGGGCTTCAAATTCCGAAATTCTCAAATCAACAAGAGACGGTGCCTGAGCTAATTCCTCTAGACCCAACAATGGTTCCTCTCCAACTGATCGTTCAACGGTTTCTTTGACAACTGTACCCGGACTCTTGTGGTCTTTTACTTCACTACCTCCATCCACCGGGTTGTTATTGACTGCCATTATGCCCCAAGGTTGAGCAACCATGGGAGGCGGCACCGCTTCAGCGCCAGTCTTAGAAAAACCGGATATTCCCGTCAGGATCGGCATAGAGAAACAGCCTCTATACTCCAGAAACTCTTTCCTCTAAGCACACACAAGATGAGCGACAAGCCCTCAACTCTATCTTAGATTATTAATGATTAACACCAGATTCAGAAGCGATAAAAGGTGTTGTCGTCGGTCCGGATTTGAAGTTGTAAGCAGCCCCGGTAGACAGTAAAATGATTTTTTTATTAATCTAGAGGCGTCGGTCGATGAAATTAATTGTGCTGGCTTGGTTTGTATGAGTAGATGAGTTACTATTTTCCCGGAAACATTTCAAAACAACTGCAGAACCTAGCTGATCATGTTTGTGTCGTCGAAGGTGTTGCAGGGAGAAAGAATAACTACCTTCTCCTTTGACAGTGCTCAGCTCAAAAAGAAAAGAGAGAAATCGGAGTGGGAAAGGAAAGAAAGAGAGTGGGAGACCCGGGAAGAAAGGAGACAGTGAAGGAGAAAAATCGGAGAATGCCAAATTATGGGAAGCTATGATAGGTGGATGATGATGTTAGAACTAAACGAATCTTACTGTTCTAAAGTAATGAAATATGTAAGATGCTTAACAATGGTCCCGGTGACAAGCGAAACAATAGTTTAGTATATTTAATGGAACATCATTAAAAAATGTCTAGAACAGTTTAAGTTTAAATAAAAAATAATCTGTGAAATATTTACAGTGTCTAAAAATAAAAGTTTCTTTATTTAAAACAATAATTATGAGTAGTTAATATAAGTATTATTATTTAATGATTGTTTTTATTGATTTTAAAAATAGATTTTAAATAAGATTTTGAAGTAGGTTTTGGGTTGTTTTATTTTTTTTTAAATTTTGATTATCAATAATAATTTTAAAAATTTACAAAAATTTCTGCAAATTAAAACAAAAAACAATTAATTATAAAAAATGTTGAAGCAAAAAAGTTTCTGCAGTGAACTTTTATACAAAGAGTGGTTTTATATTTATTTTACTTAAACTTCTTTTTTATTCCGCCTGTCTGATTCCCTATTCTATTACATTTTCTAATGCACAACAAAACTGACTTGTATTAGATGAGTGTGTCCAAAACTGTGCTAAATCATGTTTAATTCATGAAATTGCTGATCTTATTCCTTCCGATCGAGAAATATTATCAATATCTCAGCTGTGACGAAAGCAGTTCCGAACAGAGTTTGGAACAAGAATTGTTGAAATTATTTTTGAAATTATCTTCAAATTATTGAAACGTGAATAGTGCTTGTAGTACTGAGATGTTAAGTGCTTAGATACTTTTTGTATTAATTATTAATTAAACTATTCACTAATATAAAATGTAAGTAAAAAGTAATTGTTCGCTTTCATTTCAATATGTCCATAACTGTTTAAACGACGAGTGTATTTATAATTAGGAAAAATATCTTTTTGTTACGCTTGTAAAACTCTTGACTTGTCAAATATATATTTTTTATTTCTATGTGTTTTTAAAGTGAGACAATATATACAGCCTCTTCAAAGTAATTAGGCAAGTAAGGGGCTGGCTGAAAAGGTATTTTTAGAAGGCTACAAATTCACAAACTATATGTATTTAACTTTATACAGATCAATTTTTAAATTAATATGCAATATAAGACTATATTTTTTATTTCTTTGTTGAGTTTAGAAATACATGTTTGATTGTATTACATCAAAAATCCTATTTAAAGTTTATCAAGAATGGCGAAAAGTACATCATACAAATTGAATAAATTTCAAAAGTATAATAAAAAACACTCTGCTATATAGAATGAATCGATAAAACTACAGCAAATATAATAAAACGATATACTTACTATAATATAAAATCATAAATTAGTTTAATTAAAACAATTTTAAAATTAAATTTTGTTCTTTTTCAACATTACATCATTTGGCTCAAAAAACATACCAATTTATCGTTGTAAAATATAAATGTAGTTTTAAATTAGATTGAATTTTATTTACTGTAGTTTTTACTGGTGATTTTATACAGAGAGTTGTTCTATTTTACTGTCATTGTATTTTACTTCCATATTGTACTTCCATAAAATACTTTTAAATGTAATGTGTATTGAAACTATAAAATAAGTTAAACATAATATCAACCGTTGTAAAAATAGTCAGTCAAGCAAAAAATTATATTTCTTTAACATAACTAAATCAAAAATATTATAATTTTGAACATTTTGACCGTTTAATAGTATTAAACGAATCTGAATTACAATATTTTAATACTTTCAGTCGCTACATTGGTTTTAACTATAACTAAATGTTTACACACATAAATCTTGCTTATAGCAACAAGAATTATGTTTAATTCTAAAATTTATTTATTATATGAGAAAATACAACATTATCAGCTTTTTTCTGTGACTTTTTTTTACTCTATGATTCTTAAATGACCATAGAGAAAATATCCTGATATATCTAGCGAAGCATATACTACAAATCGCAACCAATTGAGAAATAATTCGCTTTTGATTACAAAATCGTTTCCAACATTTTAAGTTGGCATATGATTTATGTAGTAAATAATTACAATATTAAAGAATTGATTAGGCGTGAATACCCGACTTAGATCACATATTGAACTATTGGGTCGACTAAAGCTCGAAATCCCACTTCTAATCAAGAGGTCTAACGTATTCGCAGAAAATGCATTACCAGTTTTTTTTATTAGTTCGCGTGAAATAATATGTTATAAAAAATGCAATGAGTTAATTATGCTGAGAATTAAATGTTAGCATTCTTCATAAAATATTCAATATGACCGAACGAAGGGTGAATAAAATATAATCGCTCAACTCCTCTCTCTTAATTTTGTTTTAAATTATGTAATCTATATTTTATCGATAGTGGCACTAGTGGTGTCACTTAACAAGAAAGGGATGTAATGTTTACATAAAAGTTACAGTTTTGAAGATATAGAAACATTTTTAGTGATCGGTAGATTTATATATTTTTATTATTATAAGAGTATTTTTATTATTTGTAATACAAACAAAAATAATTATTTCTAAATGTGGTTAATAAAACATTAGTTAAGTTTTTTTTAAATTTTATTCTCTTTAAATTTATATTCTAATCGATGCCAATCTTTTTCTTTTTTCATTTTTAAAATTTTGTTAACGACTTCGCTTGTGAGTATTAAATAAAAAGGAATGTTTTGGTTTTAATTATAAATAGATCTGTAAAAATAAAATTTCTTTCGATACAGATTTTTAGATAGAGATTTGAATAATGAAAAATTAACCTCTTTCTTAAATTTTTGTTGCTAAGATGTTTCTATGTTTGCTAATTTAATCTAACATATATTAAAATGTTATTTTACTTTTACTTTGAAATTAATATTTACAAAAAATCGAGATTTTATTCCTAGGATATTTCCATGTCTGAAATTTATCAGCATTTAATTTTTGAAATACCAAACTTCCTGGTTGAAGGCTAGTTAGTGTCTGAATTTTTATCAATTGAAATTTAATATAAACAATTGATTATATCTAGATTTGTGTATGTCAGACGTGTTCAATGACAGTTTTTAAATGATATTTAATTCCATTACATATCTTGCAGCTCTGAACATTGTAAAGGTAAAACCCCTGTATTAAATTATGATTATTAAAACTCTGCGAGATTTATTTTTCCGAATTTGTTCATACCATTGTACATTGAAAATAACCTCCCAATATTATGTCATAAAACTTATAAATTAATTTTTATTGACATGTTATTCTCTTAGATAGTTTATCGTGCATTGCAGTGTCATTTTATCTTACATTTATGAAATATTATAGATACATAATCTAAATACCGGTTAAAAATGTATTAAAATCGGTTTAGATTTCTATTTTAGATAGTTATAAATATTCATTTGTTTATACAAAATATAAATTCCAGGATAAATCAATATCTCCGATGATAATTATATTATAAGTGTTGCAGTTTATTACAGTTCAGCGCATTTTACTAAATATACATATAACAAATAATGAAACGAATTTTAAGAAATTAAAAAAAATGATAAACTGTATATTAAAATATATATACTTATAGGATATGTTTATATTTTATTAAAGCATTTCTTAAAATTTGTATTCACTTAAAATCAAATGATTATTGAAGCGAAGAATAAAAGATATAATTTCATTAACATTACTATTAAAAATTAATGACAATAAAGGTATCTGTTTCAGAAAGATAATATCTATAACAATTCGTGTCAATTTTGTTTTAATAACTTGTATTGGTTGTATGTATACTTACATTTTATATATGTTTTGGGTGTATTATATTCTTAAAGATTATGTATATATTATTTAGTCTTTATTGTGGTGATCCAAATATTTATTGTTTAACATAATATGAAATATGTAACAAATTCAATCGATACTTTAGTTGATATATATATATATATATTATGAATACAAATTACGTAGAAAATTATATATAGAAGGCTTCAGTATTTATAAAAACTTTAATTGGCAAAACGTAACCGTAACTATAACGACTTAATTTAGTTAAAAAAAACTTCACATATTATAATTCAAAATTTAATTTGTTGAAGTCATACAATTTCTTAATATGAATTCACAATTACTGAATGACAATCCACCCTTGTACTATTTTTTACTATACATCATTTTGAAAATATTAATTGTAATATATAAAGCAGTTTTTTTCAAAAAATTTCTTTGGTTATGTATACAACATATAAATAAATTAAATTGTATTTGGTCAATTTGTTTCACTGTTAAAAATTTCTGATATGTTTATCAATTTCAATTATAAGAAATTATCGTTTTTGATTAATCGCTTCAATTTGATTTTTTTTTTTATGAATTTCATTTTAAAATCATTAAATTTATTGTTTAATATCTGACTAAATCGTAAATGCTTTTAAAAAAAGTTTTGCAATTATTGAATTAAAAATTTCAATTAATAATTGTTCTTTTACATCATCAGATCATTTCATAAAACATTATACGAATTAAACAGTGTGGACAAAATTAAATGAATAAAATAGAAATTTCAAAAAAATAATTTAAAAAAATTACTTTTCAATTGACCTTTTTCATTGACCTTTATCTTTTTAAAATTAAGTAACTTTTAATTATCAATTGCATAGTATCAAAATTATATGAATTGCTAATATTTTACATATATACAGCAAGATACAAATAAAATATCCGACAGAAGTTTCAAAATACGATTATAAGATAGGATAGTGAGATTCTTCTTATAAACGCATATCGTATTGATTGTTATACTTATACTCAGACATAAAATGGTAATATTGATTATTGAACTAATTTATATATTTTAATTTTCGTTATACTTCTGAATTGTAATTATATTATGAATAATAAAATATTGAAAAAGTGTAATGAACCATTTTATTAGATATTCATTCCGGTATTATTTAGAAAAAATATTCATAATATCTGATCAATTTAAAATTAAATTATTTTTAAATCAAAACAAAATCGAATGATTAGTAAATTTCTTAATTTTATGACTGTATAATGTGTCATGACTATATAATTATGGATTTGTTCCCTAGCTCTTTCGCTAATGGAAAGTGTAAGTAATTATTCGGAAACCATGTAGAGACCATTAAGAACAAAAAAAATATTTATAGCTGTATATTGCGTATGATAAATAAAATATATGATTCGATCACATTTAGCTATATTTATACTAAGCGATGTCTTCATAGATTGTATATACTCTATTTCTGAATTTACGATAGATATACAAATACTGAATAAAACTTTTTAAATATATAGTCTAAAAATAATAGTATATTAAATTTGTAAAAATGGGATATTTTATTGTGGACAGATTTTGTAATTTGGTAATATTATTTCTTAAAATATTGCTTATTAAAATGTGAACATCGGCGATCTACAGACTATGTGAAAACGACACAAGTAAATTTACCATTCGAAATCATTTCTACTGAAATTTCAAAAATTAGTCAACTCATTAGTCAACTCATTTGTATAAAAGATTACATTTTGTAAAGAATAGTTTTTAAAACAATTTTTATGTGTATTTTATACAATATTTTCTTTTCATTTTATGAAACGGCTCACAATAATTTACGGATGTATAAATTTGTTTGTAATATATAAACACTTTCACATTTAAGATTATAATTGTTGTCACTAACTATTTAAGAACTTAAATTTAAACAAGTTATTTTTAATCTTCAGATGAATATATATTTTTTTGAAAATCAATCCAATTAAAATTATGATTTATAGGGTAGTAATTTATATTATTTATATATATGATTTGTATATATATAAATCAGAATTTTAATTGGTTTGATTTTCAAAAATATATATATTGCTCTGAAGATAAAAAATTACTTGTATACATTTAAGTTCTTAAATAGTTAGTGGCAACAATTATAATCATAAATGTGGAAGTGTTTATATATTACAAACAAATTTATACATCCGTAAATATTTCTTACGATATTTCGTTTTTAATGGTGAAAGTAGATTTATTAATATGACCTTTAAATATGTTATCACATATCTACACATAGATATTTATACTAATTAAGCAACCTTAGTCTAACATTTATCAAGCGTATACATCATCACATATAAACATTTTAATACATAGTACACATACATTACCTACATCTTTTATAAAATAAAATAAATGGGGGTTAACTCTTAAGATGCAATCAATTATCACGTGTAATAGAATTATATGTATGTGATCACAAATTCCTGTGAATATAAAGTTGTATGTTCGTTGATTTGCAATATTAGGGTTGTGCAAACGAAATCCATGTATTAAAGTTTTTACACAGGCATAGTCTATAATTGCCCATGTTATTCAAATAATAGCTTAAGATTTAGAAAAAGTTTATCTTTATCCACATAGAATCAAAAACTATATGACCAAAAACTATGATTATATTTATATTCACAAGTCAATAAATACTATCGTAAAAATATTCACAAATATTTTACTACCAATTAACTATTAATATTTTAAAGCAAAATGTTTTAGATACATTGATGATCCTATATAAAGAACCTATGGTCCAAACGTCTCCATAAAGAATACAACATACAAAGTCTGTCAAATTGTTTAAACCAATTAATGTAAACATATTAAACATATTAATTAAACATATTAAAATAAATACTCCATATTTAAATTTCGGGAATTTAGTTGCAGTTATTTACGTAAAAGTATAAATTATAACATAAAAAATGTGATGTCTCAAAATGTGTCATGCCAACGTGATTCATATTTACACAGGCCGCAAATTTACTTAAATAGTTTATAATTGCCAATGTTACTAAAATTACACATATACGGAAATATTTTATTCCTATTTATTTAACTATTTTTTTTTAAAAAACAGATTTTAGGTTACGAATAAGTTTCTAAAGATATTTAATTAATATTTTTTTTATTTTGTAAATATGTCGTACACAATTAAAGTTTGAAACATAAACCAGTTAAATTTAGAGGCGTTATAAATCTTGTAGAAGAAAAAAAAATCAAGAGAAAAATTCGAAGAAAAATTTAGAATAATTTTTGTTAAACTTTATGTTTATAAAAAGTGTTTGAGTATAAAATTTTTATTTAATAGTCTTTTAAACTGAGCAAATCTATCAAAGTTTTTATATTTCCTAAATGCGATCGTTTTTAAATTGTAAATGTAACGATATTGGTCTTATTTTGTAATTCATATACTTCTTACTGATAAAGTGACATCCTGTATTCTTTTAAAAAATAGAGATAACCATCGACTATATTTTAAGTTTACAAATTACTGAAGCGCTTGTGATTTGGTAATTTAAAATTTATTTACCCGTGCTTAAAAGTTAATAATTAAGTAAAATATTTCAGAGAGTGCAGTGTCAGACTGGACATATGTAATAAAAATATTCGATTATCAGTAAAAAAAATACACCGCTAAATCTACTAATTTAGTTTTTGAAGTTGTAGCAATTTTTATTTATTTATTTGTCAAACTTATTACATAAGTTAGCTCATAGCACTATGATTATCGCAGAAAAAGAAAAAATTACGTGATTTTGCAAAAATTTAGTGGTCTCTGTAAACTATGAAGTTAATGCAAATTAATCACTTATACAATTTAAGAGTAAATAATTAACCAAAAATATTTTTATATCAAATCAAAACATATAAATTTGATTAAAACTTACCTATTGTTTGAATATAATTTGGTTAAGCAGGAGGCAAGATTACTTCAATAAAATAATTATTTTGTTCACTTCTAAAATCAATTTCAAATAGGTATTAATAGCAGAATTTAGAAATTACATTATTAAATTGATGGTTCTCAAATATTCCAAAGTTAAAAATCAATATCCCACAAAAGTAGAATCCAGAAATCCAGACATTTTGTTTCAATTAAAATATTCACAATTAGGCAGTAATACTGAAAATGAACCAATTACGTGCGAGGCTAACCTCTAACATTTGAGAATGGGATACATGTACGTGTGTAGCTAGCTGTAAGATCTAAGCAATATGTATATAAAATACCCGACATAGTGGTTTAACGTTAGATTTAGAAGCCAATTATTACTGGCGACAGAGAAATGTAGAGGTCGAAGTAGGATTTCCATCAACCAAAGTGTAAATATACGTATCTTTATGTCTAAACCGTTTAGAATCTGAAATTATCCTATCTCTATCTCTTGTATGTACAAAACTTATCAACTGTTTTAACAACTAAACATAACACCGATTATCTCCTTAAGAAATCTTTGAAAATAAATATGACAGATAGGTAAATATTTATTAGTTAATTTAAATACATTGTATCTATATCAGAGTATTAAGTATGACAAACATGAGTACAATTTTCGGTGAAATTTGAATTAATTTTTAGGTATTTTCGCTTACAATTTTAGTTATTAAAATTATATTTATGGCTTGAAAATACACATAATGGGGTGGAAAAAGTAACACAATACTGTTTCTTAGTTCAAATTAATATCAATGTCTTGGTTTTTTCAATATTTTTTTTATTTTTTCTGTGAAATGGCCATATGATTTATATTACAAAAATTTGTTATTATTGTAAATAAACAATAATTATGTATCTGATAATGCAGCATAAGCAGGAATTTTTGAATGTGTACATATTCTCCCAGCCGTTCAACAGTATCACGTCTTATATGAAGGTTTGAAAATACTGGCTCCTTCAAGGATGATCCAAGATCGCGTCACCCAAGTTTGTCCAAAAAAAGAAACGTTTAAAGATGTAGTTCTAAGAGAGATAAATGACAACACCCCACGTCTACCCTCCGTATTGCGAGTCAAATTGATGATCACTCATCTTATCAACTGTGGAAAGAAATCCATACATGGCTTGTTCGAGAGCTAAATGATGATGATCCAGATCAGGGAAAGCATACAAAAGTTTCAACATAATATGTTTGAAGATGATAAAACATCCATCGATCCTATTATGTGGTCAGACGATGCAATTTTCAAGCTCAATGGGCCAATCGAATGGCCAGCGCAGTCGCCTGACTTTACCCCATGTGTCACCCTTTTGCTTGGGGGTCTTAACATAATGGGTTTATGGTCGTAATCTTTGTACTATCGCTCAGCTCAAAATGGAAATCACAAATGGCATCAGTGAGATTGACAGAGATTTGTGACAACCAATGTACCCATCTGTCTGGTCCAAAATAGCGGACATTTTGAGAACTATCATTGATAATCATATTTCTAATCGTTCTTGATTTATTTCACCGATAATTTTTTTTTTAAAAAATACTATTCCTTATATCTGTGTTGAACTTGAGCAAGGGGTCTTCAATTTGAAGTTTACCCGTAAACAAATTTTGAATATTTGATGTGAACCATTTATTTTGTAATATATATATAAATACTTATTTACATACAATTAATCAATTCAATACAAACGAAAAAATATCTTAATCAAAACTTTTTAAACTAATTTTTAGATTTATTATAGATTGAAATAATCCGATATTGTTCAGTTTATTTAATTAAAGTAGGTACTGTGTTTACTTATTTAATATTTAAAAA
>JAUZNC010038879.1:0-43213 GCA_034780395.1 Vannuccia rotundouncinata | reverse complement strand
AAATACAAAATAATAATATTTCACTTTGATTAAAATTATTTATGTAGAAAAATATCTAAAGGAATTGTATCATTCATTTATTGTTATTTGCTATATTACTAATAAAAATAATAGTAGTCATTATGTAAATATATAATTTTTAAATAATTGACATTTAGAAAAAATAATATATACAATATATAGAAAAATTATTTAATAAATTTATAAAATGCTTCAAATACAAAGTAGAAATTTAATGTGGTTAAAATGTAATACAATTTTTTTGGTTTTTTTTACAAAGAGTGATGAATACAGATGCTGTGTAGTTAAATTTGAAAATTTAGTAAAAATTATTTTATATAAATTAAATATCTACTTTTATAATGTTATCTTAGGTATTATGTAACTGGTTTTACACTGGTTTTGTGCTACACATCACAATAATACTTCAAACATTTTTCTATGTATTTAAATAAAATATGTGAGAATTAATCGATATGAATACCTACTTATAACCATCAATCGATGAATTCATCTGGATAATATCAATTTAATGTTGGAATTACATCATCATTTTCAAAAATATATATAATTGTAAAAGGAACATTGGAACAAATATTATTGGGTTTGCTCGAAAACGAATACAGTATATATAGGCCTAAGTATAAAAAATTTAACTGTTGTCTTTTTACTTTTATTGATTTTTTATAATTTTTCGATTATATGCTTACTAGTGTGTATGAGCTCTGCAATGTAAAGCATGCTTAACAGCTTGAGTTATAAAGTGTAAAGCATGAGCTCAGTAGAGTAAATTTACTATGAGCTCTATTGAACCCATAGGGCCGCCATAATTAGCAATCTTTAACAGGGTTATAGAATTCAAGTTTTACTCTGTTTAAGCACGTTGCACTGCTTTAATAGGGTAGAACTCAAGTTTAACGTGGTTTAGGCATGCTTTACTTTGCAAAGTTCATGCATTACACTAGTAAGCATGCTTTTACATCGTATAACTCATGCGTTACACCATAGAAGCACGTTTACCTAACTGAACCCCTAGTTCGCCATATATTTTATTCATTTAATTATTTATTTTGGTGGAGTAAATTTATTTTTTACATTTCTTCGTATAGAAACATCAGGTAAGAATATCCTAAATCGTATAATATACGAAACAAAAGTTATTAAAATATATATTTTTTGATAATTCAAATAGGAAAATGAATTGATATATTTTCAATTTCTAGAATATGTGGTTTAAATATGATTCAAAATGAACACAAAAGCATTTTTTTGTTTTGCCATTATTTAACCAAATCTTTTTTTGCTTGTTTTACTATAATCTCTTCATCGACTTCCTTTTCCTGCGTCATTCCAGCACCCCAATAGAAATCTTTTGCACACTCAAACTTTCAAATTCCTACAATGACTGTTCGTATTAAATGAATTAAATTGACTAATTCATTAAATATTTTTTAGAAGCCATATTACATTAATGTTTCATTTTTTAATCGATATCACTTTTCTGTAAAAAGATGAAAAATTGTCAAATTGCATTTCAATCAAAATCACGTATAAGTTTATTCTGTCCACATTTATTCGGCCTTTTGAAGAAGTCGTGCAGCCAGATAATTTAATTTAACATCCAATAACTAGGCCTTGACTAGAGCAAAATTGGCTCAGCGCTCCAGATAATAATAATGTATCGAGAAATATAAATGAATAAGTTCCTTTCCCAAACTGTTCCCAGGAATGCAGAGCATATATAGTGTGCATAACGGAGTCTCAGAAATCTTCTATTCCTTCCCCCTTTGCTTCGCTGTTAATTGAACAATTATTCGCTCCGCTGAATGGATTGAGGTGGCAAAAATCTAGCTGCATATATGTATATGCGCAGTGTTACAGAAACTGTTATGGCTACAAGCGTTTTGAAAGTATAATGTAGTATATAGCTTGCGCGCGTGTTACATTTGAATGCAGAAAAACTTTTAATTTACTCTGTTGTGTCCTGCTTGCATGCATCGTTGATTAGAATAAAAAATGTCATTGGTTTAGATGGTAGATGGCAAAAACAGCAAGTTTTCAAAAAAATTACGTTTTGTTATATGTTTAAAACGACAAAAAGAATATGATATAAAAATGCAAATTTCAAAAGTTTATGTTAATTAACGTATTTTAATTTGAGTAAAATTGTATTGTTTTGTAATAGCACACCCTTTAAGTACCGATTTAAAGTCACATTAAAAATCAAAATTGTATTGTATAACGAGCCTAAATGTTATTAAAATAAAGACTCAATTTTAATTTAAAAATACATTATAGAAATTTAGTAACTAACAATTGCGACCATAATTTTTAAGAGTAAAATTAAAAAGGGTCTCAATTTACACGTCGGATAGTAATGTCCATTATCGACCAGATCCTTTTATTCTTTGCTCTTATGAAAGTCTTTTGAACACTGATATCTTAATTATTATGAAAGAGATTGCGATTTTATATGTTGACAGGGGTATCCGATTTCAAATAACAAGTTGATATTTCCAAAAGCTGATAAAACACGGTATGAAAATCAGGATGCCTTTTACTCATTTTTCACGAAAAGAAATTTTTTATCGTGCTTAAAAATTAGCCTTGACATTTTATAAATCTTAAAAATATTATTAAATAATGAATATTTAAGTATTTTGTTGGTCTTTTTATGCAAAATTTCTTATAAGAATATTTATTTATAACTAAAGTTTTTTATAAATTATCAGTGGACGGTGCTCTAGTTATGGACGAATATTTTAAAATTCAATAATTCATCGAAAAAATATTGCAACGTGCTTTCAATATGATCATGATACCATTTGATAAATATTCATATAAACTACATATAAATAAATGTGTCAACAGGTTTTTAATCAATCTGAAAATAGCTCAATTTTTAACAAAACAACGAATAAAAAGATTATCACTAATTATGTAATATTTTATAAACTATTAATTAATTAACTTCATGATTCATGAGTTTTACTTTTTGTAGGACAATAAAATTATTCGCATCATCAAGTTTCACTTTCAAAGTAACAACTAACAAATCGATATGTTTTTTTAATAATTAGTAAACAATACTTCATTATAATTTCATACAATAGTTTTTATCGTAACAATTAAATTATTTGATCATCAAAAAGATTATTCTGAGGGAGAAAAATACTTTTTGACTATATTAATGAAACTCTGTGTGTAGCCACTCAGATACAAGTTAGATGGAACTTAATTTTTGATTTTTTATGTATGATAAATTATTCAAACAGAAAAATCGTTTATATTTACTGAACCAAATATGTTTAAGAACTTAATGTCAGAATACATTTACTATAGTGAATAAATCTAAATATTTGGTCATTATAAATAAACAAAAAAAATTAATTAAACTGTATATTTTTTAAATAATAATAATTTTACTGTTCTTATTCGGCATTTTATTTATTTTTGAAATTGTTATTTTTATTTTCTTTCCACAATGACTTCTTTTAATAAAACTAAATATCTGTGTAATGCACATGAAACAAAAGACTTACAATTAAAAATTTTAAATTAAATAAAATTCAAATTTGAAATGTTTTTGTATAGCTGCATTTCACTTATGTTTATATGTCCTTTCACATATAACTAAAATACTTGTGACAATATGCATTCTTACTCACAATCTAGAAGGTTCTCCGGTAATTTTATTTTAGATTCACTGAGGGGAACCCTTCCTGTTTATTTAATATATTAAAGGTAATAGCTTGGTCGCTTTCAATACATTAATCATTCCCACTAAAAGCTTCATTGACACATCTAGCCTTTGATTTCATCAGGTCAAAGAGAATGGTTTCCTTAGAGGCTTAATTTGACAATTCAGTGGTTTATACAGTCCAATAGATAATTTTCAAAAATATATATTTAAAATTCTATAAGATTCTATTAATGTAAAATATGTGTGTTAATTTCAAAAGTTGTTATTATTTATATTGCTGATTGCAGATTAATATGTATTGGCGTAAGAAAATTTGTTTTAGGGTACAGCCAATAATTTATCAAATTTTTGCACACTTTATTTTTAGCAATGCTATTGAACTTGTATGGTAATCTAAATTACAAAAAAATTAAAAGAAATTTATTTAAATGTTATTATAAAATCGTATCTATATTATAATCAATTGGAAAATGTATAATTTAAGAACTAATTATAATATCGATTATTGATTGTTTATCTGGAAATAAACTAACGACACCTTTATATATATATATATATATATAATTTGTGTTAACATGTACATAATTGAGTTATTTCCGTATGTCATATATGAATGCTACACAGAATGTATTTATTTCACTCATATCAAACTCTTTAAGATTTAATGTGTATAACCTTTAAACCAAATAAAAGTACTGTCCAAAATTAGTTTACAATGAATCTTTTTTACAACAAATATATATCATAAATTAAATTCACTATTACAAAAATAATTATTATATTATATATTAAATGCTTGTGTATTTAGAATCTTACGTTTTATATCCATGACAAAATATTAAAACTAATATAAAGGAATTGTTATAAATAAGAATACAATATTTTTAAAAGTGACCAATAATTACTCATTTTACATACGGAAAAAATAATCAAATATATGTAATATGTTTAAAATGTAATATATTAAAATTAAAATATTCTTGATGTTATTATATGGAAAACTTAGTCCATTGCACTAATTAATTGGTAATATATTATTCAGCAAAACCATTAACACTGTTTCGATCAACCAATCAGAATTCTGCATTGTTACTAGGATGCTCCTAAAGTAAACTCACAAAATTATATTCAACATAACATTTTGCGTCGGGCTATGACTAAACCAGACAAATTCATCCTATAAAATAATTTTTAAAATAGGATATTTCGTGTTACATATTTGGACTTAAATGCTCTGTTAAAATTGCCGGAGATTTTGTGTTTAATTTTCTTATCAAGGTATGTATAATTTCATGTTGTTCATTTTAATCTAGTTCATTTAATTTTTTTCTAATTTTTAAATAAACCTTTCGTTCGACGATTTAGTTAAAAATTTTAAAATTTTAAGAGTTTGAACTAAATATTTCTGCTCGTTTGTTAACTTAGTTAAATATTATTCACAAATACATAAAGGTAGAATTATAAGGTTTGCGTGAAATATTTGTAAGAGACCTTGCTTGGGTGATTTGACAAGTTTTTTATGGGATTGAGACGAATTTATTTAACTTATAATATATACACACTCATTTGAAAACAAAAAAATATAAACATGACCATATACAATCCCTCGCTAATATCCAAAATAATATTTTCCAATAGCATAGATTAGAGTCCGAAGCAAACACATATTCAAGTCAAACTTCAATAAATCAAACTACAAAACATTAAAAATACTAACCACAATTAATCTTTCTAACTCATGTGATTATTGCGGTACATTTATAGAAAAGCATGTTCTCTCGCATATACATACCCCCGTTATCGTAAGTGTTCGCAATATTGGGATAGGATGCCTTTGACTCTAAACATCAAACTATAAGTAGCTATAGGTGACTGTAATTATCAGTAAACTAATCTAGAGAAATGTATTATATGTATGTAAAATGACAATATACATACTTATATATATACATATTTAAAAAATGTTTTTGCTATTCGCAGAATTCATTTATAGTTATGTAATTATAATATTATCAAAAAGAAATTACCTATTTATCTTGCCTTGTTTCCATTAAAAATCCAGAGTTTTAGGCATCTATTTTGTAGAAAAGATATATGATAAAAAATCTTCGAAACAAAATTTATAGCATAATTTTTAAATAAATTTATAAGATGCATCATATAATATAATGTACTTGACATTTACATTTATAGATTATTAAGTTCATGTTGTCATTAGGAAAAATTTACAATAAAAGTGTTAAAAGGAGTTAAGTGGTAAAAAATTTATATCCTATTTTGACTTTTTTTTAAACGATATCAATAACAAAAGCACTTTTATTTTTAAAATAATTTTATATATACTTAATATATGCATAAGTAATAATAATTTGAAGAGATGTATTAATATTTCTCTAAATATAACATTTCAAAGTATCAATTATGAATTTTTTGCAGTATATGCAGCACTAAACAAAAATCTAAAAATATCTGTCTGCTCGATCATCTGGAATAAAATGTAATATTTCAAACACGCGAGAATCTGACCCAGTATCCACATCGCATATAAAGGCCTTAATCTACATTTGATTTATCCAATCAATTATTTACATTTTTCAATGTTTTTTCAAATCCCTGAAGTAATTTATTATTCAGTTCATCCAGTTTTCAGGTTCCAATATTTGTTATAATCAATACAATTTTGAATATACTCTTTATAATTTATAATACTTTATTGAAATCGTTTCTCTCAGTCAAAAGTAAGAATAATACTTTTAGATAAAAATGTTTGTCTAAAAATAGATATGTGACAACATGAGACAATAACACAATTGATTTTGCAGGATCTATTGACATCTCTGTTCATTAAAAATATATCATTTTCTATTCTTGTGATAATAAGTTGAAATAATTTCAAAACAATACACCAACATTATTAAAATTGAAGAATTTATTTAGAAAAGTTGAGTTTGATTTTGACATACTTGTGTACACGGATTTTATTTGAATGATTTTAGTTGCAACGTTTGTTTCAATAAATTTAGCAAAAAAAATGTTATCAGGATTTATAAATGAAATGTCCACTTGTATATACACAATCTTTTTAACTAACTTTTAAAAATAGCACATTTTGAGTATTCTGTTCATTAAATGTTCACTTATCACTATCATACACAGTACAATTTATTGCGTTTCTCATAAACATTTCCATTATACTTTTAGTATATTTATTTTCGTTAAGAACTAATTTACGGCTAAATGGAACTGAATTCAAAGTTTATTTTTAATTTTACAATAAATAAATTCTTCAAAATTAATTCAATATCATCATAATTTAATTTAAAAAAGAAACAGATAGGATAAGAATTTATTTTACTATTTTCTGAGACTTTTCGAATTGGCATATAAATGCAACTAAATTGAATGATATTAATATTCTCGTTTTTCATTTTCAAGCATCCTTCGATACAACAAAAGATAACATAATTTTATGTAGTCAACCTCATTTCAAAATTCTTCAGAAAATTGTTGTATCTATTGTTACCATTATTTACAGCACATTAAAATTACTTTCATATACAATCACAATCTACAATCTACACTTACTAAGTAATAACGCAGGAAAGTTTAATAATTCCCTATAATTAAAACACTTCCAAATGGACCTCCAGTCGAGTGCAATTACTCTCTATATAAAACTATACACTAAAAATTAATATGACCCCCTCTTCCCGCCGCGGGGTTGACTGATTGGAATAAAAGTGAAAGTCGTAATTTGGAGAAACCGGAGCTGGAAGGTCTGGGAGTATGGAAGCTGACGGATGCGGTATTGTTCCTGGGAGTAGGAACTTCCTTTGAAGAGATGAAGATAGTACACACTTTGCAATTTGGAATGACTGACATAATTTCATAAATGCATTATTTTGACTGAGGAACGTACATCCTTTTATTGAACAATATTAGAGAAATTCGAGCATATAGTTCAAGTGTATTATTCAATATTCTATAAAATCATTGACCCGAATTATATTTCAAAAATGCTTTACTTGTAACACGAGCAGAGATTTAATTGATCAAACCAATTATAATTATATCTATATACTTCATATTTTTGTTCAAATAAATAATGAACTGAATATTCCCATTATTTATTTGGTAAAATTTATTGAAGCTTTGATTTATAGATTGAGTATAAATTCTCGATTACAGATATAAAATATATATGCCAGTTAATCCCACAATTTTCATTTATAAATACTGTTATTTATGTCTGCATTTATATAATTTAAAATTTTCTCTCACTGCAGTTATGAAAATACAGCAGAAATGAAAATACTTTTCAATAATGTCGATGGCATATGTCACTTTTTCTATGATATATTTCTACAATGTCGCGTATTCAATAATTTCACATTACAAAATGAAACTAATGAAGTATACAGTCCATCCTATAAAATTCTCAATGGAATTCTCAATTAATCTACTTCTTAATCTGTGACATTTGTTGTATAAAATATATATTTGTATATACAAATACCTACTTTATATACTTTAATATTACTGTATGTTTTTAATTTTGAATACTGTAAGATATTCCTATATTTGAAGAATATTTATCTATACAACTGATAATATTACTGTAAAGATTAGTTTGAAACATTAAAAAATAAGTGTTAACATAACATCTCCAAATATAATTTAATTTTGTTAGTTTTAAAACCTAATTGATTGATTGATTACAAATTTCAATTTATAACAAAGCACATCGGTCACATCAATGGGATTAGATGAAAATTTCAACCATATAAATGTCTGTGGAAAAAGCTAGGTATCTCTAACATGGTTTTAATATAACAAAATTCAAACGATGCATGGTTTTATTTCACATTTCAAAAGTGAAATAATTCAACCTATTGTTATCACATTTCTATCCTAATACTTCCAGCCAACTCTGAATTTGATACAATCAGTTGCCTTGAAAGAAAAACGGTTAATGTTGCCTTCGGCTGGTTTGGATGATTTTAACACCTCTGCATTATGGAGCAGATTTCGTAGTCTTATCAAGGGATCGAGGCAGTGTGCTGTGGGGGGAAGAGAGAGTTGAGAGAAAGCGAAAGAGAGCTCCCAAACGGAAGAATAGAGAGATAGATTTTTGGGATATCTACAGATTGAGCCGGCTCTCTTGTGTGAATTAAAGGGAACCGCCTCAAAAGGATGCCCTGTCCAATCCACTTAACGCGAGAAAACATTTAGCAATGCTGGGAGGGATGACTTGGCGGCCACTTAATAACAGAGAATTGAGATCGCGTGGGAGCTAGCTGTGGTGGATAGAAAAAAATATTCCAGTTCATTTTACTTTCTATATATCTGGAGAGTAGGATATCATTTTGGCCGGACAAAATATTCAAAATCTAAATAATTGATTATATCGCTTTAGTCTTTTTTCTTCTTCTTCTTCTTCTTCTTCTTCTTCTTCTATCCTAGCTTTTCTCGCTTATAGCCGACCTCACTCGCTCTCTCTCTCTCTCAGATGTGCCATCGAGAGCTTCTTCTAGTGGCTAGATCTTACGAAATAAGAATTTTAACTTGTTTTTATTGCAATCAGGGCGAAATTTATCATTCAGACAACTGACGGGTCTTGCTCAACTGTCAGGAAATTGACTTCAATAAACAACATACAATGAATAGGAACTTCTCCTATATAGGCTGCACATTTAACTAAAGCCATCGTATAATTGGCATTTTATGGGCTCTTATCATATTTTCTAGTTCTCAATTTCGGTGTATAATAAAGATGTGCTAGACAGAAACATGTCAAGCTGGAATGACAATTGTGACATCTAGTCAAGACTATTTACTGAGAACGTTACTTCAAATAAAAGTCCAACTATTTTAACTTGGTACACTCTAGATTGGTTCATTGGAAAATTATTTCAATTGTTATTTTTTATATTTAAGACATTTGATATTTTTACTAAATTTATAAATATTGTTTTTGTTTATTATTTAAATTTTTGCCTATTTATTTTAACTTATAATTTGGAAGACTTTTATGATAATGTTATAGAAAAGTCACATATATTTTACACTATGTGAATCTTGTTTCAAATAAACACTCTCGTTTTTGCAATTTTTTTTTAAATACAGTGATATTATGATCGGGAGTAAACACAATTCTTTCGTTTGTAATTAATATCTATTCTTTTTTATAATAATAAATAATGTAATTGAATATGTATGGATTTTTTGTCGGATTCTTAATGTCATAGTCAGGAATAGGAAATTCATTGTGTTTTTGTATTTTTTCGTATTCTCCAAAAATGCATGAAACATAATTAACTAAAAGATATATTAATTAACCGGAAGAAATGTGTACAAATGTTACATTGCAATACGCGATATCTACTAAACTATAACGTTATCTTATTCCCTAGAGGGTTCATAATATATTTCGTATTTTGAAAAGTTTCTACTAAAACTACCTGGATAATAATGCCCTACCGAGTTCTTTCAATACTAGAATACATTCGTACTACAAACACATTTTCCTTTCCTGAAATAAATAGTTATATATTTTCGAAGTTGGCTTAAGTTTCTACGAGACGACAGAAAGACTGATTAGCCGATTTCGACTTCAACGTTGGCTTTTTCTTTCTTCATCCATACTTATCTTTTCTCCTTAATGAGATTATTTCCTCAAAGATCTGCAGGGTATTCCCCAATACTTTGGTAGCTTTCAAGTTCCAAGGTAGGCGGATTTTGTACTCCTTTGCTCCTCCTTTATCTAAGTATACCCCATCTATATTTTCAAAGTTTTAAATTTCTAAAAAAATGTCTTTCCAAACTCCAGGTGATTTAGAATATATAAAAAATTTACTATAAGATGAGTTTTTGAGTAATTTTCATCAGAATATACGGCTCCGATTTGAAGATTTCACGAATATTACTATTTTATAAATCATTTTAAAACGGGATTTTTATATAATAGACGCCTGCTGAGATATAGATAAATCTTGTCTATATCTTTATAAATTAGTCACCAAAAACAGCGTTAAACTAATCAATTGATAATCAGGTGAAGGTGTATCACAAATCACTTTGATAAAGGAGTATATCGGAAATCGAACTTGCTATCTTTGGATTTGAAGGCAAAAGTTCTCTCCTTAAAACTGTAAGATTCGATACTACTAAGAATGTAGGTGGCTTGCTACTCATATGCATTGAGTGTGTATAATATATATATATAGGTGAAGCATACATCAGGAAATAATATAATATTATAGGATTCCTCCTGCTGGGAAATAGATATATTTTAGATAGTTCTTTTAATATATCTTTAAAATCTTTAAGTCTAGAATTAAAGTTTTCTATATATGTTTTTATTATAGAAAATTTTTATTTTAATTAAATATTTGTTTAATTAATAATTATGCTTAAATTTAATAGTTCATAAGAAGTTAATTAATATCTGAAATAATTTTCTAACGTTTATTATCATTTTCAATTCTCAAAATATTTTCTCAAGTGTAAAAAAATTAATTTAAAATTCTTTTCTCTAATTTTCCTCACGCAAATAATTATTTTCCAAATTGTTTTCCTCTATATTTCAGATATATTCAGTGACAATGAAACATACCATTTATATTGGTATATTCATGTTTATTTGCGTGTTCCCAGGTAAGCTAATCAGGATTTCGATGTATTTTTGATAATAATTATGTCAATATAATACCAATACAGATAAAGATAAAGATAAAGATAAAGATGAAGATAAAATTTTTTAAATAATTAATATATAATATTATTTATCCTGCCTATTATTTTTATATAGTTTAAATTTACTATTAAAATATCTACTTTAAAATTGTTTATGATATAATAAAATATTTAAAAAATCTATTCAACTTTATTAATTTTTAATCATTGCAACATATTTTCATCTATAATCTCATTATATACACAACATCATAATATTAATGGAATTTTAAAAGTTTAACCTTATACCAACCAAAGAAGTTTGTGTTTTTACACATAGCAACTATGTCAACTTAAGATAATACGAAGTATTGCCATACACATTTAACTTAAAACTTTGAGCACTAGAAGTAAAACAAATGTTTGTTTTTGCATTAAACTAAATTTAACGTTTTCATTACAAAAATGAGTAGAGTATTTATAGGCACATATAGTTGAATAGCAGTTTGACTAAATCTGAATTTTTGAAGAAAAAAAACATTTTTTAATACCTTAAAAAATAATGCGACTTAAATAAAGCTACATAGACTAACATCCATCGAAAGATTTGTTTTATTATGAGTTCGCGAGGATTGAAGTGGTACTAAATATTTCTTCCTGGCTCATTAGGCGCTTTGACAAAACAGTTAACAATTATGAAGAAATAAAAATGAACAAAAAGTACTTTTCTGCTTAATTTCTTAAAGTGAACAGCACGTAACATTTTTGACAGAATGTAATTAAATATGATTTACTATTTTTTTAAATTAAGGCAGGAAATTAATCTATAATAATATTAATGAAAGGATAAATGTTAAAAAACCTATTCTTAATAGCTCATTAATTCAAACAATATTTCATAATAACAGACTAAGTAATTTTCATTATTTATAGCGTTTAGTGCATTAAATAAAATTATAATTGCAGATTATGGATAAATTGTGATATCTATGCTGCCCCTTTGAGTCTATACCTATACAATACTGTATTTTATCATAATTATCATAATTAAATTCCTTTTAACCTCAAGTTAGCAATATAATAATCTATTTTCTCTTGTTATATCTATCTGTATATTTAACGTTTTATCTATATTAGTTGCTCTTGACAAACTCCACAAAAGATTTAAAAAAATGATTCGAAGATGATTATGATTACAGTATAGTATCACTCAAACATTAATATATGGTTTCACATATTTTGTTTTTAAACCTAATCAATTTGTAGTACATATAAAAATACATCTTAAAGTATTAAAAAAAAATTAGAAATCAAAAAATGTCTTAATTAGATTCTAGACAATATAAAAATATTTTGATAATAAAAATGAAATATATTTTGTTGATTAAAACATACATTTTTACTATTATTCTGAGTTATTAATAAATTTATAAAGATTCATTATTTTTCATTTTTATTTTACGTAACGTTTAATTCCATAAATTTTCTAAATTATTCGATTGCATTAGTTCTGTCTTAAAAAATTGTATCATATTGAGATCACTAAATTGTTAAATATTAAGAATATTAAGAATAAATGTATAATTGAGATATCAGTTTCATAAGTCGACGTTTTTGGAGTTTAATCCAATACTTCAGATCCAATATCATCCGATTTGGATGCTAATTCCAATATATATTTGAAATTTATATAAAGAAAATAAAACGATAAAACGTAACCATCGATAAGGTTCTTCGTTACATAAAGTCACTGATTTTATGTTTCTATTAAACAAAATATATAAACATTGAAATATTTAAAGTATCAAAGAGCAACGCAGATTTCAATTAGACAACGAGTAACAGGAAGACAATTTTCTTTCTTTATTAATAAGGTTATTATTTCCTAAGTATAACAATTAATAATCGTATTAATACCTACCAATCATTTTTGAATATTTGACTATAACTCTTGGTTCATTAAAAGTATAAACTTAAGATATGAGTACCCTAGTTATATAGAAAATGACAAAATTTGGATCACTTATATTCAAAATGAATTCTTGAAAGTTTTATCTTTTTGTTAATAAATATTGTTTGTGTTCTCAATTAAGTGACCATTTTCATTTTATAATTAACCTCCCATATTAATTTATATTGGTTCTCTCTTATAATAAAGCAAGTTTATCTGTATTTACAGTTTTAAAAAGTGTATATTTTAAGTTTGAATTTTTTAAAAGTAAAGCAACATTCAAAGTTAATTTTAAAATTTTAATATTCGGTGTTAAGGTTTAGTTAAAATTTGGGACAGGAAAGTATGTTTGAAATATTGAATATGTGTTTTTTCGGATGTTATTCATTGTTATATGTGTTTGATTTTAAGATATACAATTTACTTTGTTATTATGGAATTTCACCTTTTATGGACATAATTTGATGATAAATTTAGATGAAACTATCAATATATTGTTATCCACTGTACAACATGTTTTGTAATTTAACAAAATTTACGTTTTGAACATTTTTTTATAATATGAGATGTCCTACATTTTGTCATTTTGTATATAATTATATTAAGGTACACACACATGCATATCAACTATTCAAAAAATTAATTAATTTAATGTTATAAATAGGAAATAAAAAACATATTAAAAATGTAAAGAAATTGTTTAGTCCTGTTGTTACTCTCTGTCTTGCAACCTGAGTTACACGATGATATTTAAATTATTTCAATGGCTATAATATAGTTTTTACATAGTAACATTTCAAATATATGTTGGAATTTGCATGAAAATCGGATTTACATTTTTTGGGAGGGGGAGAAGCATGTAGTCTGGCTTCTTAATTCATTTGAAGTTGACCTACGTGATAACAGTTAACATGTTTTTGAAAATTCAATAGTTTTTAAATTATATCAAAATCTTTTTCTTGTCATACAGGGTAGGTTGTTAATTTTCTTTTACATAGAGCCGAACCTTCTATATACTGTAGGTTTAGATATATATATATATAATAGGGAGAAGAAGGCATATAACGCTAGTTTTCGACGGTGTATCGTGCGGTTATGCCAAGAGGATTAAATTAAATCCCAAATTGGCCTGTCCACTATGTGGGAAGGTAGCCTCACAGTCTATCGAATTATTAGTGTCAACAGTTGAGCGGGTGTCTTCTTTTTCAGCAAGCAAATCTTCTATAATTAATTTTTGAGAACAAATTGAATTTAGAGGAAAACCGAATGTGGCTGTATAAAAGAAGAAGAAATAAACAGTTGTGAATCTTGCAATACAGGCGTAGATTTTATTATTCCATGTATGCTTAGTCTCCAGATGTATTTACAGTTTCTTTTGATGAAAATATCGCTATTGGAATCTTTAAGATATAGTTATTGTTCCAAATAATATTCTTCTTTTAGAAAATGGAGACTAATAAAATGGTTTAAAACTCTATTTTAGAAGTTTTTATAAACAACATAAATGGTAATTATAACAATAATAGAGTCAATGTAATAATACTATTTGTAAAATATTTTTGCTAAATTTATATTAAAATTATCTAAACTTTATGTATTGAATTAGAAGACATTCACTATTATTGTTATGATAAATAACGATAATGTTTGTTAAGTAGCCTTTATTAGAAACTCTGATCATGCAGAAGTCAAATTCACAAGAAAGAAATAAAATAGTTATAGTGAAATAAGTGGCAATATATAGCCCGTTCTAATCACTGCGACTATGATAACTAACATAACTAACCAGGGTGTTGTTGGCTCATTGGTTAGTCTCACAGTTAGCAGAATGATCAAATAATGTAGTCCTCCGAACCGTTCTGCATCAATTAGAAAGAAATGAGAAAGATTGAGAAGCGAAACGAGGCCTCTTGTCCTCTCCCAGGAGAGCTTATCTAGTCTTCTTCATCGGGAATCAGCTTGATCTCATCTCGACTGTAAGAACTGCCGCGAAATGGTTTCTGAATATAGAAAAGCCACTGGCTCCAAATCATTCACCCATTTCTCCGCTCACATTTTATGTCTCACTATATGTCTTCGTTAGCTATGAAGAGATGTCCTAGCGAAGCTTGTCCCCGGAGAATTGGTGGGAACAAGTCTTGCATCGAGGAGACTTGCCTATCTGTCTTTTTGTCAGATCTTCAACCGCATGTATTAACCAGTGGTCTTGATTTAAGGTTTGGTCGGTTGTTTTATATATTTGGCTTTAGAAGTTTTAACACAGTACTCCAAATTTATATTAGAAAGTTGGGAGCATATATATATATATATACATTACTTGTCCAATACTTGTCCAATATACATTACTTGTCCAATATAAATAACAGTTGTATACTTTTATCGGAATATTATCTGCGGTGCATATTTGTCATGATATGATAATAAAATTAGATTAAACAGAATTTTTATTAGATTAAAATTCCTACAAAATTGTTGGATCAATTATTTTAATCATTTGAGTGTTATAGATAAGATTCACATATGAACTAATTTAGTATATTTATATATTGATTATTGTATGATAAAATCAGAAGTCATTCATAAAGTAAATTGCTTCATCTTTTTGTTCATTTAAAGTCGCAGCCATTTATTTTTAAGTTAATATACTTACATAATTAAATGAAACGATACATCTAAAGAATAACATTTCATAGAAACATCTGATTGCATAATAAGGCACTAGACTATTGATTTTGCGTAATATGAAATGAAAATACATGTCTTAAGTTATGACATTTACAGACTTTTATTATTTTTAAATAAATATAAGTATTCGACATTTTAGAGATCTGTTTTATAAATTTAAAACGTTTTAAATCTCCGTCAACAAATATATCATATATAGTAATATATAGAAAACAAAATATAATAATAAATTTAGAATATTGTAATCTCAATGGGTACATATGGGAGGTACAGATACATTCGTTAATACAGGGTGTTACATAAGTATTTTGCCATGTTAAATCTTATTTTTATAAATATTCAACTAAAAGTGTACAATCTCTACGAACATGTAAAGTATTTCCAACAGGATGGTGCATCACCACACTCTAGTTTGGATGCAAGGGAAATTCTCGATAATGAGCTACCAGGTAAATGGATAGGACGAAGAGGCTCAATCGAATGGCCAACTCGATCCCCGGATCTTCCCCCATGTGATTTTTGGCTGTGAGGCCATTTACATATGGATCACTCGCAGAATTTCAGAATCGAATTGAAGAAGAGATGAATGATATTTCTTTGGAAATGTTTCGGTATTCCATCAAAAACTTTCAGAAAAGGGTACAATACTGTATTGATGCCAATGGTGGTCTATTTGAAGATTAGTTCAAGTGTCAATTTATCCATAATTGTCAATTGTATATACGAAGTGTATTTTTTGTAATTAAAATGTGTAATTTGTTTATGTACATAATAAGTTTAATCTACAATTTAACAATAAAGTTGAATCTTTATAAAATTAGTATTTTAACATGACAAAAGATTTATGGAACACTATATATATATAGTTAAAACCATTATATAACCAATATAGTTATGTTTATGATCAGAATCTGAATAACTTTACATTTAAACGCTATCTTTAATATTTGTTTTTTATGCAAATATGTACCCTTGAAAAGAAACAACATTTTATTAAATTAAAAGGATTCATTTTTCGACATAAAACGAATATTTTTAATATTGACAATAAAAGATAAAAATGGAATTGAATTGAATTGAATTAATTATCACCAATAAATAAAAATAATAATAAATATTACAATCATTTATTTTATCTTGTTGAACCTTACATGTGTACCTTTGAGTTACAGTACAGTTTATATAATGTTTTCAATATGTGTCAATAGAATTATTGCAAATCATTCCAAGGTTCCTTTATAATTCGTTTGGGGATTGTTTGAGTGAGGTATAAAAAACAAATAAAATATATAGTAGAGAGGAATCCTTATAAAACCAATACCTTAAAAAATATATATTAGTGGTATCAATCAATAATTATATTCTTCTATAGTTTTCATATATTAATAATCTAAAATAAACTTAGACGAAACAAAGCGCAATATCAATCGCATTTAAATATTGTATAACTAAATAATTGAAAATCTAATCGTTTTATTATCTGTGAGCTAATATAATTAATCTTATTTTTCCATACACATAAAATCCAAAATAATCTGATATGTTATTTTTCACACTTTAATAATGTCTAAAGGTTTCAGAGGGTATTCTACAAAACTATTTATGATTAATTATTTACCATATAGCCACCTCCCAGACAAGGCCCCAGTGAGAATTCTTTCAATATGAAAATAATATTACAAAAAACATTTTTAGCACAAATAGGTACCCCCTTCGTCTTTTTTCTTCTTATTTCTTTTCTGGAAGATAAAGAAGCTGTGAATTATTTAGACTTCTTCCGTCATTGGGGCTCTGGGGCAAAACTATAGTCTAATAACCTTCGACAGTTGATAAATCATTCAAATTATTTCTCTGGAAAAGACGCTGATATATTGGGCTCACTCTTAGATAGTTATAGGTATTATGGGATATTTAGTTCGGATTCATTTTTTACTGCATTAGAAGTTGACTATGTATATCTTTTATAGCTAAAGTTATAAAAGATTACTTTTGTTAGTTGCATATACACAAAAAATATTTAGAATAAAAATGTGAGTAAAATAAGCGTAAACTCAAATAAGTTTAACAACATGCGTTACTTGTACATTTTAGATTATAAGAAAGTTATGATTTGATTCTTATAAAAATATTTTATTTATGTGATAATAATTAAGAATACAAAAACTATTAATTACAATTACGGATTTTAAATAGAATCGTCATTTTAAATTATAGTTTATTTATAATAAGTATTAAAGTATATAGGAGGTATGTATTTTGTGTAACATAATGGAATATTTCCTTTATTATATTTAAGAACTATAATTGTCACAGATAAAGTAATTATTAGTATAGAATGAAAAACTACAACATTTTACATGCCAATAGGAGTCAATAAAAACCGGGAATAATAGTTAAAACATGCAACCAACTTTAAAATTCAGAACTTTATCGATTAACCCTATTTGTAAATTTAAAATTAGGTGAATTCAATAGTCAAGTTTATAAGGTGTGATATATAAGAAAGTGTTCAGGTGGAGGTGTTCAGAATATAATTTGGAAATAATTGTAGCGTTTATATATGAACGTCTTCGTCATGTTACAAAAATGGAAAATTCTCAAATATCTTGCTAATTACACCTGACTTAATTTAACTGTGCTAAAAGAAAATTTATTTTATTAAAAGCCGAAACAAAGATAAATATATATATTTTTTAAAACGATTTATTTTAATCACAAAAATAGTCAATTTCAATATTTTGGAGCCAGATATTATATATTTTTCGGTTCAATAAACTGAAATAAAAGTGCACCAAATTGTTAGATTGATAATATACTTATAAAAGGCTTTTCATATTCTGAAAATGTTGCTAACTTAACAATAATAATGAAAACAGTCCCATTTTGATAAAATCTTCCTCTCAGCAAACAAAAGATTGAGGGTAACAAGCGACCCCGGCTCTGCTTCAATACGATTTAACTTTCCTAACAATGCATTTCTAACTTAATAATTGTGATTATGGTCTACATTTTTTGCCTTGTTGACACGGACAGCCAACGGATATGGTGTGTGAACAATTATTAATCATTAATTAGATGATTTTGCAGTCGATTGTTTTTTGTAATAAATACACATTTGCTTCTATAATTGTATTAGACAATTGAACACGGTTATTTCCAGTTTGTATGGTTTATAGATAATATTTTGTAATAGTATAGATTAATCATTTGAAGTATATTGACATCTTCATAATTTATTTAGCTAACGTTTTTAGATTTAACAATTTATCCAGAATTTTAGTTATACACATTCATCTGACTGTTGATCTATAATTTCGTTTTATTCTTTATTTTTAAATAATAATTAATAGTTCGTAGACTTGCTATCTTGTTTTGCATTTTTCTTTAAATCACCACACATATAATGTTATTTGAATATTAAGAAAATAATTCTCTTTTTAAATCGGATAAAAGAAGCTTTTACTTAAATTAAAATCTCATTTCAATGTAACGTTTCCTTGTATATAACACAAAATATATTTCATTAATGTAACAATTGTTACAAAAATTCTTTAAAATATTACGTCTCTATATTCTAAGAGTCTTTATTGAAGCTAAAAACAAAGAGCATAGGAGGTTCTTAAAGTGCAAAAAAATATTACAAATGCGACACCGTTCAAGATATTTTTAACTTGCCTTTTGTTCAATCAGTCCTTGATTTTCAGTTGCATGTATTTTATTATATTTTAAATATTCTAGTACCTGCAGTTTTTTTATATTGTTGCATGAAATAAAAAAATCTCAATTTTAATATAAAGAATAGCAAATAGAAATTATAATCATGTTGATTCGAATATTTTATTAATAGAAATTTGTGTCTTTCTAAAGAAATAGCGTGCATATTTTTATCATTATTTCAACTATGTTATAAAGCAGATTACAATATTTAGTGTGCATATTGAAGTATTTTATATTTTCTATAAATAAATAAAACGAATAAAGTATTTAAAATTATACAGTAAACGTTAAAAATTATGTTTGTGGGGTTAAATATCGAAATAATGGAATCGATAAATTATTCTAAATGAGAATAGAAATTTTTCTGATAATATTCTTTTCCATTGCAATAAATAAAGAACGTATTAATTAAATATATCTAAAAAAACATTGAGTTAAGATAATTTGTTTGGAATATAAGATTATATTCTAAACATATATTTTACGTTTTTGAAACTATTTGATAGCTTTAGAGTTTAGTTTAATAAACATGTTATAAATCGATTTTAGACACAAGTGGAATATCTGAGGAGAAACGGTTGATTCGAGATCTGCTGGACTTTTATTCCAAAGCGGGAATTATTGGCAGGCCGGTTCAGAAGACGACCGACATTGTTGTCGTTGAGTACGGACTGGGGCTTGTCCAAATTCTTGATCTCGACGAAAAGAATCAAATTCTAACTATAAATGTCTGGTCACGATATGTAAGTTTCCTTGAACAAATTTTATCAAAAAAGTGATTATATTTAGTTATAGTTATAGTTATTATAGTTATTTTTTTGTACGTTAGATGTTTATGATCAAGATTATGCATTCTTTTGTATTCCTATTCCAATTAATTGAATGTTGATTATTATTTTTAATTAGAAATTACTTAAATTATAATTATAGTGTTATGGAAAAAAAGAATATTGTTTGAAAATATTATATTTATTATGTTGTGTATATACTGTAAAAGTAAAAAATATATTTAAAAAACTATTTCTTAGTATATAAAGTAATAGTTAAAGTTTTTTATATTAATAAAATGTTGTATTTATATTTCATGTGTATGCTTTAAAAAATGTATTGTCTAAGTGTAAGTATAAAAAATATATTATATTTGTTTATAATAAAATAATAATATGTTTATTATAATATGTTAATAAATTAAAAATTCATTTATTGAAACTTATAATTTACTTCATGTTTCATTACATATTTTTAGTAAGCAATTATTATTATTTTTATTAATAATCTGTTTGGAACATTTTGAGTTTATATAGAATGCTTTTAGATATATTATATCAAGACATTTATTTTATTTTATTTTAATTTAATTTATTTTAATTTGATGTATATTTTTCTATTTGCGGATGAAAGATATTTCATTCCATTAGTTATTATAAAATGTATATTTTAGAAATTATGATAATTTTTTAAGATAACCGTAATGTTTATTAAATTAGAACAAGCGATATAACTGATAATATATTTTTCTTATATCTAAATATTATTTGATTACTAAAGATAAATTCTGTAATACTTAATTAATCTTTAGACTTGGACAGATCAACTTTTACGATGGGATCCAGCAAAATATGCAAACGTTACTGAAGTCCGTGTTCCACCAGATAAGATTTGGACCCCTGACATCGTTCTATACAATTAGTGAGTTTTGTAATGATGAAAATATATGATTAGTAATTTTCCATACGTTATGATAATTAAAAACTTTAAAAAATATTAGATGTTAGCATTTAAAAATAAATATATCTGATATTTTTAAATTTATAAAACATTTTAATTTCTATTAATTTTTTTATGTTTGCATATGAAGATTAAAAAATTAAAATATATTAAATAGAAAAGTAAATTAAAAAATGCTAACATTGAGTCAATGTTTTAGGTAATTATTTGTTTGAGAAATATATCTCTATCAGAATAATTTATATAATATATATATAAATATGAATAATGCCACAATATAACGAAATAAAGTTATTTTATTCTCACAGATTTATTACCATATTTTTAATATATTTTATTTTAAAAAAAAGATTAGTTCGTCAATAATTTTTCAAAAGATTTTAAAATCTCGTCTTATTTATATAAAAGGTAAGTATAATTTACAAATCAAAAATATTTCATGTTTCTTTATTATTGATAAAATAAGCAAGTCCTAAAAATATTTTTTTAATAATAGTTTACTAATATTTAAAAAAAATAATTATATGTATAAATTTAATATATATGAAAATATATAATATTTCAAAACATGGGATTATTCAAACTTTATTTATAGGTGAATAACTTAAATTCATTTTCTTCACGTCGCATCCAGTTAAAACATAACTCATGAATTTGTTTGATGGTCTTTTGTGGCATATTTTATATATAATATATTCATAATTAGCTTGTATTGTGTATTATATATAGGGATTTATATAAACCAAAATACATTGTTTTATTAAAAGCTACTAAAGTTTATATTTATTAATTAAATCTCATCATTTTAAAGTTCTAATACAAAAAAGGATTTGAATAGTTCACTCCATTTTAATAGTACTTCTCAAAAAGTATTTTTAATTCTTTCCTCCTTGAAATAATTTAAAGGCGTTTTTTGTATGCTAAACTAAATTAGATTGCGGCAATATTTATCAAGAAACATTGTTCAAACAATCGTTTCTGCTAACGGCATGGTCAGTGGAGGAGAAATTCTTCCGCTTAACAAATTATTCATTAGTTCTCTAAAATTAATGTCAACAGTGGTCGTTTCCTGTCAGAAAACTACTCTCTTTCACAGCTCAATTAATCTATAGTTAGGGGTGACAAATATGAAAAGGATTTTAAAATAAATAGTATCCTACAGCCAAATTATTTCTTAAATGGCGTTTTAAAGAGTAAAACAATCTTTTCATCATATCTTTGTAATTTAGTTTCTAATTTCTGAATTTTATGTAATTAGTTAAAAATATATATCATTTTATATTTATAGACATTTTTTATACTAGGTCATTGTAAATGTTTCTGGAATATTTATACCATGTTTATTATATTTACATGTTAAAGGGCCAAATAAATGCATAATGTGAAATTCCTTGCTTATAAATTATATATTTGTATTATATCAAATAGGCTGTTGTTATATAAAATTGTAATTATGAGAATAAAAAATTTTATCAAAACAGACATTGTTGACTTGAGATTGTCAATAATTATGCATTTATTATATCATTTATATCATATAATGAAGATTTTACAGGAAAGGCAGCCTGCAGATAAATGACAAAGAAAATGATACATTAAATATTTGCCTCGATTTTTCAAAAGTTAATAAAAATAAATTTTACCTAATTTCGCCAACATTCTTTATAAACATTCAAAATTGTTTTTTTAAAGCATGAATTAATCAATGTCTCCTTCTAGTGCGGATGAACGCCTCTCAGAACAACGGGATGTGATGGCAGTTATCAACTTTAATGGTCGCGTCATGTGGATTCCCCCGGCCATCTACAAGAGTACGTGTGAAATTAATATTCAGAACTTCCCTTTCGACTATCAAAACTGTCACCTCAAGTTCGGCTCCAAGACCTACGATGGTCGGAAACTGGACATCCAATTTTACAACAATCAGTCTGTGGTTAATATTGACGACTACACAGTCAGCAACGAATGGTTCATTGTGGGCCGACCGGCTAGACGTTGTGTTATGTACTACCCCTGTTGTCCCAATGAGCCTTTTCCTGACCTTACTTTTTTCCTCTTGTGAGTTCAAGGATAATTAAATTAGGGCGATTTTTTATATTGTTGTGTTCTCGGTTTATCAAAGTTTATGAAATAAATGTAAACTTGTGATTGCAGTTTGCGTCGTAATCCGGCTTTCTACGCCTATCTGCTTGTTCTCCCCTGTGTTCTGCTCTCTTCCTTAACTCTTGTCATATTCTGGCTGCCCCCAGAATCTCCAGCTAAGATGGTCCTTGGTGAGTATACATTATATATATTTTAAAAAATCTGTAAACAGAACATGAAAAGTTTTTTTATACAAAATGATTGACTGTATACACAAAATTCGTAATTTTAAAGCTATCCATACTTTTTTAATTTAAAAAATAGTTGTTCCTTTTGAATTTGAAAAAAAATAAGAATTTGAAAAAATTATTTTGTTTAAAATATGGAAAAATTTGTCCATATATATTTAAATTTATTAAATGAATATACATCTAAAATAAACTAAAAAGTATTTTAAACTGATAAAAATGAAGTATTTTTAAAAATTGTCAAACTTTCTTGGTTTATGTGTAAATTTTTAAAAATATTTTATTATTGTTATTTTCTGAAATTTTTCAGGTATGAACATTTTTACGGCTTTCTTTCTTCTACTTTTATTGTTGGCGGATTCTACCCCCTCCGCGTCCACTCGAGTACCCTATCTTGGTTAGTCATTGAGTTAAAACATTTTTTTATTTCTATTGGCTAAATTTTCAAATCACAAAGCAAAAGTTCAAAAAATAAATAATAATTTTTGTTTCAGGAAATAGTTTTTTATTTCATACTTTAAAAGTTTTTAATAATATTATTTACAAATAAGAAAATCAATTATTATCAAATTAACAAAATTAAATAACAGCTCTATTAATTTACTTTATAAATATTTTTATATATTATTTGTTTATATAATAATGCTTTGAATTTCAGGATACTACTACTGCTTAAACATGATCCTCGTTACACTTTCGTCCTTCTTTGGAGTCGTTGTGACCAACATGTACTTTCGGGCGGATAAAAGAGGACCATTGCCTGCCTCATTCAAAAAGGTAACGATAATGAATTGTATCATTCTACAATTTTATATCTCTTATAACAATTTTATGTTTTTTATATCTTTAAGACTGTGGACATTCTATCAAAAATTTTATGCTTACGTCAAAAAATTACCGGAGACGATAAGGATAGTTTCCACATAATTCGCAAAGCTCCTGGCACAGAATCTACCTCAGGAAATCGAAATCGATCCCCTTTAAACCAATCCAACATCCGGTCATCCATTCATCAAATGTCAAGATCCTACAGCCCAACAGAATCGATTAATATTCCCACCTATCACGCGCTTACTCACAGTTCCCGAATTCCGGCCTCTGTGCAACCGGTTAGCTGGCCAACACGACCTTGTGTTCTCCCATTGGCTGAGAACATTTCAGTGCGTACTGCAGTCGCTGCTGAAATGTCCAATCATATCACTCCTCCAGACAGTGGCGATGACAAGGGACCTGTCTGTCCATGGATCTATCACACAGATGTTAAAAGACGTTCGGCACACCCTCCTACGTCATCAGTGACGCACAACGCCACTGTTACAAATCGCGTGCGTACAACAAGTTTTCAAGGACGCCAACAACAACAGCAGCACAATTTCAATTCTACCGGGGGTGTCATTGCAGAAACCAAAGTAGACAATGAACCGCATCGAACCTTGGAACCCGATCTTCAGGAAATCAGGCGATCGATATGCGCATTGATGACACGACTTCTGGAGAAAGATCGAAAGAATCGCACGGCACGCGAGAGTCGAATGATAGCTCTCGTACTTGATCGCATTTTCTTCTGGTGTTATTTCATCATGGTTTTAGTGTCGGGACTAGTTCTTCTAATTCCACGAGCAGAAGATATGACTATCGAAGAGACTCTTAATAAATATATGGAAATTTATATTGATTCTATTCCCAAGACAGCGACCACTGTGGCCCCTAATACTGTCCAGATTGGACCAAAATATTAACAATTGTTACATTTGAACATTTCTATAGATTAAAAAATATCTTAAACACTTTTACATACACGTTTATAACTTAGCCATTATACCATTTGTTTATTTGTCATTATTAATTTTTTCGTTTATTGGTATATGTAATATTTTTGTTTTTAAATACAAAAGTAAATTGTGAAATTTTTGTCATTTGTGTAAATTTGTTATTGTTAAAAATATTACATGTCTGTAATTGTATGACTATTGTTTTCCTATTTTCATGATGTAACCTTTTATGATTACATAAATTGTATCGATTCATGTCATTAATAATATTCTCATTGGTCATTTTTTAATAAAAAACAAGCAATGTTCTTGCAACGTTTGCAAATAACTAATGTTAATAAATATGTTCATTTAGAACATAAAGTAAATAAAAAAATTAAATAAACCATTTATTTATTAATGTAAAGTCCGGGGTCATTTTCACAATTTAAATGTTTATAGATTACAGTTTCTACTTAATTATATTGTATATACCTAATTATAATATTTCGTAACCGCTTATAAATATTTTTAAACTAAAAACTAATTACATTTTTCAGTGAATAATTGCATTTCAAAAGCAACCTATTTTTAAAATAAATTTCTAGAAAATGGTAAAATATCAATATCAATCAAACATAAAATAATGTTTATCATAAATCTTAAGATATTATAAACTTTTAAAAACGATGGATTAATGCTTCATTCCTTTTTTTTATTACAAATAATATTTATGATACAATATCTACAATTAACCAAACATTTAATAATAACCAACGCTGATAAGAACAATTTTATTATTTTTTCACAATTTCAAATAGTTGAAAAATTCTGGAAAAATAAAACATATAATGATAAAAAATAAAAGGAAATTTGAATGCTAATAATAGAATGAATAGTTTTTTTCAATGTAAAACTTAATAAAACATAACTTTAAAATGTAATCATATTGTAATTTACATACTTTGAAAATCCAAATTATTTTACAATGTTATAATTTAGAAGCAAGACAACATATTAGACTATAGTGAATTTGCCAGACAATCAATTAGAATTTGTGTAGATGTAGATTACTGGAGCTCATTATAATGGAATGAAACAATACATACTATATCAATAATTATGAATCAAATTATAATGATTAAAATTCAAGATAAAACGGTATTATACAATAAATTGCAAAATATTAAAAAGTACTTTTAATTATACAAATTGAAAGTTGCAATAAATATCTTAATCTCGACGACTTCCTTTAATTATAAGGTTACACTGAAAACATATTGCTTCAAACACTATTGCATGTTTTTCACAAATACTGTCTTTGTATTAAAACATTTAATTCAACAGAAAAGAATATATTTTCTGAAGATTACAAAAATTAATAGACCTCGTATTATATACACTTTTGAAAGAATTGAATGAAATGAAGGAATACATAGTCGGATCAAGGTCATGTATAGTGATGTCGTAGAATCTAAATGTCATCTGAAACTAAAACTCTATTATCTCCAGTGGTACCAGAGTGCACTGTTTGATTTGCAGACTCATCATTGTGAATCGAATGAAGAAAGTCGTCGTTGTTATAAGCGCTGGAAACTGTCAGTGTATCACGACGCTTTTGCTCTGCGTAAAGTTTTGCTTTGTTCAGCGAAGGACCTATAAAACATATTTTATTAATTTGTTGCTACTATAAGTAGTATAATAAAAAATACTCTATTCTTTGAATACACTTAACATTTTTTTAAATATCAGCGTGTATTTAATATTTCAAGTGACATACATTTAATTAAATAATAGGTATATTTTTAATAAATAATTTACCAATATAGCTTAACAAAACCGGTAGGAAGATGAGACCGTGCAGAGCTCCAAACAGAACTATTCCAAAATACATTCTAAAGTAGAAGATTTGGAAGAGTTGTGACTTGGAGAAGGCTAGCACAATAATACCGCCAAGTTTAGTGAGAGTAATTCCACTCAATACCTGAAAATTAGAGGCGAAATAATCACTTATTATTTATTTCAAAAGTAAGAAATGTGAATAATATAATTAATAAAAAATGTTATGCTTTTAGATTTTAGCAAAACGAAAAAAATTATGTTAAGTTAGTTTTGTTATAGACTAAATTTTTTTTTTTTAATAAGTTCAAATGTCTTTTATAAAAGTTCATTCTAAAGATCGACATTCATTACAAATCGCCTACTTACGGAACTACCCATATGGATCAAAGATGAATGTGCACGCTCCAATCTGGTAGGTTCCAGATTAAAAGCAAAATCTCGAACTATATGGGCGCAGAATTCCACACTTATTCCAATCGCCTATAACAGAATTGAGAACACAAAACATATTGTGATGTTTATAAAAGATGCTACTATGAATAACAACTAAAACAAAACAACTATAACTACAACGAACGTTATTATACAGTTCAAATCTCACCATAACTAGATTAACTAACGAAACCGCGTTGAGAGTAACATTCCACAGATACATGAAGCCAACCAAACTGACTAGAATCATTGACACAATTAAAGCGATTATAAAACAGGAATAAAAATCAAATCCGAGGAGTAGAATTGTAACGATGAACACAGTAAGAACACAGACAGCCAAATGTATGCCGGACTCTTTGAATATTGTCAAGTATTGTTCATAAAACACGTAAAAAACACTAAAATGCAAAATAATAATATAATATACTTTTACTACTGCTAATTTGAAAAGTAATCTAAAGTTTATATTATTAAAAATAGTATTAATATATGAAGTATAATATTAAATAATATTAAATAATAATATTATTATTAGAATTTCTATTAATAAAATATGTAGGGAAAAACAATAAATGTTAAATAATATAAAATATTGTATATGGGTCACCTATAGGGGTAGACTTCTATTGGACCATTTGGAAAACCAGCACTAGCGTTCTTTAATTCAAGATTTATAGAATCGCAGAGTTTTCTAGCTTGACGATAACCCTCGATGTAGTCATCCGAGGTCTTCAAAACCGTATGATACGTCATGAAGTAATTGGCCCCAATATCACCCGATTTACTGACTTTAACAGCATTTGCATAGGCCGCGTGACCTCTGTAAAAATGCAAAAGGTGAAGAAACTGTTTATGATAGGAAGAGTAAAACATTTTCTTAAATTGATCTTACCCTTTTGCGCAATATTGGTTCGGGTTGTCATGGAGATAGAAATCAACATATTTCCGAAAGTCCCCGGCAATAGGGCGTCCCTTTTCATACGTTATATTGCAGTGTGCACATTTCGTGACCCGATCAGTCGCGTGACAGAATGTTCCATTTGCATAGAGGCGACAGCAGGAGTCACTCTTGAGCCAATCCAGATAGTCATCAATCCAGGACATGGGTCTCTGGCTAATATGCCAACTGAAAACATCCAACAAAGGAGTAGTAGGTAGTGTGTGTCGAATTGTATTCGATTGTAAGCTTACTAATTCGGTTGGCTGCTGGCTATCGCTATGGAGCCGACAACAGAATTTTCCAAGCAACCACTGGTTCCACAGATTAAATTCTGTTGCCCGGGCTGCGAGTAGTTGAGACCTGAGCGAACAACGAAGTAGACCGGGGGTCCAACTGACAGGAATTCGGCAAGAGCTTCGAAGTATCGCAGAACGTAAGAGTCCTGGGGTAGGTAGGGTAGAGATCAAATGGTGATCGGGTTAACATAATTAGAAAACTTCTAAGAATATATCCACAATATTGAATAACATGTGTACATTTCGGCAAGGAAGTGACGTTATAAAACGATGACATTTCTGATAACGCGATAACTAGAAAGAACTTTGGAACAGACCACAAATAAATATGAGAAAGTGGTCTCATATGTCGGTGTTGTATACAGACGTATTCTACTGGATGTATATCACGGGTGTAAACTTAATGTGTACTTAATGTGTTTAGCCGTTAATATTGCTATATCTGAATTAACCAAAACAATCAATATACAAAATCTAATTCAAATGTCTGTAATACAAATATTTATAAACTACAAAAAACTAAGTAGTTAATAATGTTATCTCGAAGGTTGGTTACCATTGGCATTGACAATTTCTGGTCCAATCCTACGGGCAGCAGATGTATTGTTCCCAAGCAGAAGCAGAACCAGGCAACAAAGAGGACCATTACAACAGGTCTCACCACCCGGGAGAGAAGCGCTGGAGCGTAATACTTTCTGACGAGGCGAAAGAGAATGCCCTCATGCACTTCTCTATTTTCTGGGGCGGAGCTGTCCTTGACACAACAGCAGAGGTCGGGTCGCTTGGCCTGTGAGGGGTGTACATTTCAATAACTAGAACAATAGTCCAAGAATTGAAGTAAGCAACACAATGCTTGTGTGTTGTCAGAATTATTGTTATTTCAAAATATTAGAGCTACCTACACAAATAGTTTCCCAATAATAATTATAAATAATGTTTCTTTAAAACTTTCACAATTTAAATCGTTATACATTATTTCACTAAGCCAATTTATTTAAAACGTGTTGTTAAAGTCACAAAGCCGGTGTGGTTATACCTCTTCTCGTTTGGCATCAAGGGACATGAGAGCAATGAAAGCAGTCATCTGGAACAAGAAGTCAAGTAGAACAGCCAACGCCGCATACAGAGAGAATACTTTGACCGCGGGCATGTTGGATAGAGAACCTGAAATATTCATTTACAAAAGGAAAACTAATTTTAATTGGCGATAGTTTCGTTTTAAAGATTAAAAAGAATTCAAAATTTCCCTTTTAATATAAAGTAACGACAGTAAAAAATGCAGTTTGCAAAAATTCCGACCACAATAAAATTGTTCCTATGTGTTCGAAAATGCTTGAAATTGAAAAAAAACTTTTACGAATTATTGATTTCTGATGATCGGATGACATTGCACTCCCCTTTACAGAAACATGAGCAGATGCGGTCATGAGCACAAAGGTGTCCAGTGGACTGATTTAATATATAGCACCATAGACAGCCAAAGTACAGAGTACGTAGCCTAACAGTACAGATTACTGGAATAGAAGCCAGCAATCAGGAGGTTTGTATGGTGCTATGGAGTGGAGTGGACTTTAATACTGGTGCGACTGTCGTGGATTATGAAGCATAGGAGTAGAAACATTGTCAAGTAGTTAGAAATTAACTTCAGATGAACCTGCAGAACTCATGTTACCTATGAGAGAGTTTGCAGCCTTGTCATTGATAGTTTTATGGATAATTAATTAAAAAAAGTTTGATATGCAATCGGGAGCCGCTGGAATGTTGTGCAATTTAATGTGTCCCGTTTTGAATTGATAATTGAAAATGGTCTCAAATAAAATGGATTTCTTTGAATAAGTAAAATAGAATTATTGAAATATAATTAGAAGTTATCTATGGAGAATAAATAACGAATTTTCTTTGAATTAAATGAATCAACACATCTATTACACTTTTAATGAAACCGAATACATAATAAATTAATGATTTTGTCAACCGTAATGAGTGCAAATTACTACTATTTAAATGACCTAATTAAAATCTGAAATATAAAGAAACATCCGGATCTTTCTCACGAGGTTGATTGGTGTGTTAACCGGATTACTTAAACATTGATTCAAATCGTATTCTAACTATGACTCATATGACTATGAGATTCAAGATTTACTGTAGATGGTGTACAGAATCTGCTCAATACAATTGTAAATATTCAGTGCTCACCAACAAAGAAAGCTGTAGACTCCGCCAAACTGGAGAGGAGCATGGATGGCCCCACTTTTCCCACCACCTTAGCAATCCGAGATTCCGTGGAAGTGTGAAGCTCTTGGTCTCTTTGATAGGCCTGAACCAGGATGAAGATATTGTCAACTCCGACAGCCAACACGAGGAAGGGTACCACCTCAATTATGATAAGAGTGGCAGGGATTCCGATGTAGCTCCAGACTCCGAGCGAACAGCCCACTGATATGAGGACAATGAGGACACCTGAGAGACCCAGGGTTAGCTTGCAGTCGACCTATTAGAGATGGCCGGAGATTTCACTTTACAACGGAATGTAACTATGAGTTATATGATGAGTCCATTATTACATTCAAATTACAAAAGCTGTTTTACTTGAAATTTATAGCAAAAATAATGGGAATTATCTAAAAAAATGATTCAATTTAAGATTTAAAATTATTTATTTACTTTCAGTTTTGACCTTTCGTTTCATTGTTAACCATATCATATGTTGGAATTATTCTTTTATTGCTATTTCAGAGCCAGTCACAAATTTATCTAAATATTGTATTAGCCTCTAGTTCATAGAGGTGCAATTTCACAAAGAGATAATTCATGAGATACTTCTCTGACAATCTACAACAAAATTTACATTTAAGTCATATTTTCACTTATGACTGCATATCCAAATTATATCCTAGATGCTAAAGATTATCCAACTTATTTTCGTTCATTCACCATAATTACAAACCACTAAGTTTTCACCAAATTTCTACTAATGGGATACACAATAAATTGAACAATTAAATTATACACAATCAAATCTAATAATTAACGTTTTCTGTATCTATATTTCACAATATGGAATGAAATTTGTTTTAAATAGTCTTTTAGTTGTCTAGTCAACACAATTCATATCCAACAACTTTTTAAATAGAGTGTTGTCAGCCAGTTTATATTATCATAATCAGACTTCAAGTAGTAGAAACCACATCATATGTTACAAGTTAGTTGATATTTTTCATATTTAATAAAGCAATTTATAAATAATGCGATTTAAAATAATTTTCAATACAAATAAATATATATATAAATTCAAAATTATTGATTAAATAAAAAAAAGTTTAAAAACTGTAATAAGCTAGTTCAACACAACTATTCCTCTGAAATTAGCCTACCTATTTTACAAGTTCAATTGTCGCAATTGTAATCTTGTGGCAAATCCACTGACTCATTGGATGTATTAAAGTTATTTCGCATTGTACCCAAACTCTAAATTCTTGTTTACATATACGTTAAAAATCAAAGCTTTAGTGAAACCGTGATGTAATGACATCAAAACAGTCTTAATAAATTAATTCATTCAGAAACTAAAATACATAATTGAACCTCAATAAACCGATTCGAATTTATACCAGACAATATTACAAGTCTAGAACTACTAATAACAGAGAATCTATGGTAAATTCAGTGGTTTTGAGTATAAACAGCAAAATTTGGGTTACTTTCATTTTAAATTGTAGGCAAATGTTTAGATTTAACTTTTAAAACTAAAAAAGTATAAAATTAATTAATGAACAGTTTATCAACATTTTCCAACCAATAAAATATTTTTTAAATTCTTATAAACATGGACAAATATATAAACCATTAAAAAATCCTAAACACAAATATTAAAGTAAAACCCAGATCATCTGTAACAATTTTATTTATCAAGCAAAAGGCCCGATCTTCACTATACGTTCCGCCTACACTCGCAATTAGATCATGAGCTCATTAAACACTCTGGTCTACAAGAGGACCCGACCACAAACTCTACGAATATTACCTGATAAAGAGAGCACTGGATTGAATAGAATGAGAGAGAGATACTTGTTGAGATAAGAGGGTGACATAGTATTTGAAATTACCTGGATAAACATTCGATGAGTATAAAATATTATCGGTTCTCTAGTTAATAGTATAACAATTTATACAATTGCAGTTGAAAATATCAAATAATTGAGAAGTGATCATGATGGGCCACCCTCTTCAATTAGTCATTTAAACATATAATTTATTTTACACTACAATACAGTTAAAAATAAATTTTTGAGAAGTCTAGATTAATATTTTCAAAGCTAGATAATTTCAAAAATGTACTCTAAAAAGTAGGATACACTTTGTATTTCCTGTTATAACCAAAAGATTGATACTCGAATGAACTTATATAGTGTGACTGTGTATATATCATGTCAGGTTACAATAACTATAATCTTCCTTACCAACACACGTCCACAAGCGCGATATTGCCCCAAAGTTATAGTGACATAACCGAACATAATCAAATAGCTGATGAGAATTGTGACCACATCCGACTGAGATTCACGGTCCAATTCGTCCTCGACAGACCTCTGAAATTAAAATACATCAAACTATAATTCGATGATGCCTTACTTTATTTAAATACCTTTAAAGATACTTTTTGGTCCGACTATTGTGTTGTTTGTAGTTAGTAAGGTTTAATTTAAAAAAATAAAGAGGCTCTCACCTCCGCCTGAAAACTTATAACAATGTCGGGATTCTTATTGATGAAATCTTTCACAAGACCGATGTATGCGCTCTCCCAAGCTTTGGCCATCACAACCTGTCTGGATTTAATGTTAACGTCGTTGTTGACGACAAAGGTTATCACCAGAGCTGTAGCATTCCGAAATTCTTTTCCTGAGCAGTTAAGGAAGTGAAAGGAGAAGAGTTCAGTGTTAAGAGTGTCTTTATTGATTCTAAAGTGATTCATAATATATTTCATTTTATTAAATTCTCTTCAATTATGTATTTATAACTGGTGATAAATATTAATAATTCGAAATTAAAATAAAGTTTGAAGCTTTTCATTGTAGTATCTTTAAATTTTGGAATATTTCTACAAATAAAGAATATTATAAATATCTAAAAATAAACAAATTTATTCATACAGAAGATAAATTAAAATTTTGGAAATAACTCTTGTTGCAAAGTTTCCAAACCATGTTACCTGGGTAACCACCAAGAACAACATTAGGTAGACTAGGGCCTCCGAAAGCGCTCATGCAAGATCCATTAAACTTGGGATCAAGGAACGAGTATGGATCCAGAACACAGACCCCAATATGCGTCATGTAGTCGGCCTCTACCGAAAACATGGGAGCTACTTGACGCCTAAGAGTGGTGAGATTGTTCTGGAAGTATTGCAGGACACTCTGAATGGTGCATTCCTTGAAGTCGGGGTACATTGGTTTGTAGCAGATGTCAGTAAGGGTGATATTTTTGTCCAGTTCATAGCTGTACACTGACAGATTGGTGATGGCTAGTTGCAGATCAAGAATCTAAATGTTGTGTATAAAGGGTTTGAATGTTAAATTGAATATGAATCAATTGAAAAAGCTGTAAACTGGTTATGTAAAGATTTGGGAATTAAAAAAACTAGCGTAAAATAGTGAGCTTACCCTTTCTAGAAAGGTAATGTTCATCGCGGCCCCAAAAGCCTGTTGTCCATAGGTTGGAGGATCATATTGATGGTAGTAATGGCTGAGGTTCTTTGGCCGGATAATTAGCTGTTCGGTTCGGTAGAATGGACTGAAATCAAAACAACCAGAAAGTGAAATGTAGGACACAAAAGCGATTATTAGAATTACAGAGTTATTTGTCTGTATATTTTCATAAATTTTCTAAAAGAAGGAAATAATAAAGAAAGCGAAACTAAAAGCCTAATAAATTGAACACTATAAAGGTGATTTATTTAACTTCGAAATAGATGCAGATGAGAACTATTTTCAAGAATTTGAGAGACAAAATTTACTTGTAGGTACTGTATAAATGTTTAGAATTTGTTATAATAATTAGAATATCCATTTATCCACTCACGAGAAGTTCTTATCAAAGTAGTCCTTCTCCTGTCTTGCCTGACTGGATGGGGCGCTCCACAGTTCCACGGGATTGGTAGTAACGCGAAAGAGGGCCACACCTCCACACAAAACAGCTGTGACAACAACGCAACAGACGATAACCACAACGGGGTAGGTGGCCACGAGGTTGCCCCACTTGTAGAACACCTGAACATAGATTATATTCCACCCAGTAGGAGCATTTTTATATATGACTAACGAGTATAATGATAAGCATGATTAACATGACAAAGGGATCATCAAAACAGATATTTAATTACGATTATCCCGTTATTTTGTATAGAAGATATGTTTTCATCAAAAATATTTATTTTTCAAAAGTTATTCACACAAATTGATAGCTGAGCTTAAAATCGGTTATTAAATTAATAGCAAATTCTATTTATGCAAATATTTTGTTCAATAAATGCGTCGTTGATTTCAGAGCCAATAACAGTTTAACAATATTATATCGATTAAATATTTGTCTCTCATTGTGGTATGATTATATCGAGATTATTATAATAGATTATCATTAATTTTGTGCCTACGCACTGATAGCTGAAGATATCAGCTGTTGTAATGCACAGTGTGTAATTTCTTGTGATTCTATATAAATATTATTCGATAATATGTTATCTTGAACATTACCTACGCAATATTTTGAATAATAAATAGTACAATAATAGTCCAAACATGATTTTCAAAAACAGATTGGATTTTACAAAAATTGGAATTGTTTAGCAAGGAATGTAAGGGTTGTGGTAAAAATTTTTGGAATTGTACGATCTATTTATAGATATTTACAAACATAATTATTTTTAGACACATTTCTTATTGGTAAAGGTTTGCTTTATTTCTTTCCGTACTAGAATTCAGGCTGATGAAAACAAATTTTGAAAAACTTAATTTCTTGGAAAAACCAAACTGTCACATTTTACTCTGATTCTACAAATACTCTTGAGATGATATATTGCGTCTCAATTTTCTGTTCGATAATTATGTTGTGACTAACTAAGAAATAGAGAATTAAGACAGTTAAATTATTTATGAAACGGACACTTTCTTAGAATTTGAAAGATTTGTAACACTTAATCAGCCAGTCATCGAAGTAGTCGACAACCTCTCTTCAAAAATATTTTTTTCACCTGCAATAATAATCACTGCAGGTATAGCTGACTCCAACAGTATTCAATATCATTTATTGCAGTGCGGACAGATACGTATTTACTATTTCTAATTATGCATTCGTTCTATTTACCAATATCAAAATACAAATCTTAACAGTTGTAAATCGTTGCGTAAGTAAATATATATTTATTTATATATGCAGTAAAGACGAAACTGTTAGAACTATTTCATATTCTTGCTTTTCTCAAAAAATTAGAATTACGTTTTAACAACAGTGGATATATAATCCGATTTTTTAAATATGACACTTCTGACATTACTAAGGGCGACGTTATATCATACAATTAATCACCTTATTAAAAGCAGCCTCTATCTTTGATCCGACTTTCTCCAGTCGACTAATGTCCTCAGAACGCACCCTAGTCCATCGATTTTTCCCCTCTCCTTCGGGACCCACTGATCCCAAGTCGGCCTCAAGCCCCCCAGATCCCGGATCGCAACAGACAGGATCCGGTCCGAAGTTCATCACATTTCGAAGGTAGACGTAGAAGACGACATGACCGATCGCGAAGAGCAGGAAGAAGGCGATAAACCCGGCACCCAAGAAAACCCACCACGAATCGATACCTGCAGCGGAAATCCGTGTTCAATGTTTAGTGTGGTTTAGATATTATACTGTGGTACTATTAAATTATAAAAAAGATTGACCATCAGAACAAAAAGGAAAATCAAACAAAGAAATATGTGAAACGGGAAACGAATCTATTTAAATTTCTTTTTTTCTATGAAAAACGTGCAAATAACACTAGAATTAAAATTCTTACGTCCGTTTCAAGCATATTAAGATCCTTAATATACAGGGTGCATTTGCAATTTCCAAAAAAATCTAGACTTTTTACGGATCCCTTTTAAAGACTTTTGAAAAAATGTATGGGTACTTTGACTGTAACAATACGTATTTATGTACGTATTAGATGAATATCCCATGGGAGAGTCTCAAAAATGTCTATACACAAATTATGAATATATCAAAAATAGGTATATAGTTATCAAATTTGTCAAAAAAATACTTTTTCCTGACTTTTCAAGACCTAGTTATGTTTATCCAAACTTTTCCAGTCTGGAAAAAACTTGCCAAAATTCCAGTTTTTCAAGACTTTTCAAGACTCCGTATGAACCCTGAATATATGTAGTTCAATTATTTATATTGTCACAATTCAAACCTTTTTTAAATTGGGTAGTTTCAATTTAGACTACTAATTCTGAATTATTATCTCACCAAAGATATAATATATATTGCTCTTTTCGGGAGGAGGTGTCGGATGGTCTTTGCATGCGGCCGGACAGTCCTGACAGGAACAGGCGGCCGAGCTGGTCTCCGTGTCATTGCAGGAGGGCACGGTGCTGTTCTGTGGATACAACTTTCCGGGAATCACTGTCGCGTTGATCACGTAATCTATGGCGAAAGGGGTGTATCCCCTGCTCACATCCCCCATGGCCTTGAAGAACGTTTCAATTGGACAGACAGTTGAACTGCAGATCTGGTTAATAGCGGGACCTTGTGTTGAGGGCATAATCACGTTCTGTTTAGAATAGAAAGACATGAAAACTGTAAGAACTACAAAAATAGTAAAACGGTATGAAATTGTGAATTTGTTTACCTCGCAACTGCCGTATATTCCGTAAGAAAAGACTGTTTCCATGTTGTACTGGATTGACTTAATTGAATTTTTGGGCCCTGCATCAATAGCTCGAACATAATTGCTTTGGTGAGGGTCGCATGTCATCGCACAAAACAGACGGTAAAAATTTTTCAAACAAATTTCACATCTGAAGGATAAAATTGATTGCGATCAGAACATAGATTATTCTATAAGGTAAGTTGAGGTACCAAACTAAAATTATACAAATCAGAATTCCAAGTATTATTTTTACCTGAGAAAAGCATTTTCGGCCAAAGAAAGACTTTGTTTTAAGACTTTAATTTGTGATTTGGAACAACACAGCATGACTGGTTTATCCTTTTTCACGTATTCAGGACAAATTGTTTTCAGTGTAGCTATAGTTTCAGCATCTTTCTCCTCTTTAGCAGGTCCAGTGTAGTTACAGTTGAGAATATGATCCGGATCAGAAGTGTCACATTGATCATACATAATACAATGGTTGAGTGGATCAGCTGCCTAAAATAATACAATTTTATCAAATATACATAATAATACTAGGTAGATTAAAACCCTAATTTCAAATAATAATAGATCTAAAATGTTTGTATGTAATTTTTAAAAGTAATTTAAATACTTTTCCATGACAATGAGAAATTACAGCACTTGGCTAGGTTGCAAAAAAACAAGATCTTAATATACTATTTAAATACTACACTAAAGCAACAAGCACAAAATTGAAATCTACAATGAATATTAAAATTGCATTATGATATGTAAACTGTATGCTTAATTTATGGTATCAAAAAATAGAACAAATGTAAACAAAGAAATCAAACTGACCAAAAATAAAAGATTAAATTAATTAAGCTTATTATAATAGTGATTATAATATAATATGGGGCATATTAACTCTTGCTGTACCATGTGATTTGTTGTAATGCTATCAGGGTTCATACACAATTACTAAAATAAAAATATAGACATTTTTCAGAGCTGTTTTTATGACTTTTCACAAAATGTGTTGGTTATTTGACTGTAATTATATGTATGTATGATATGAATATATGAATAAACTATCTATACAAATAATATAAATCATAAATAAAATTCACATTTGTCAAAATATCATTTATTACAGAATTTTCCAGCCTGAAAAAAACTTCTAAAATTTCAGACTTTTTAAGTCTTTTCAACTCTCTGAATTAAACCCTGTGCTACATACTGAGATATGGTCTGTCAGACTGCAATCATCAGCAATGTTAATAAATTAGTGGAGATGTCCGAAAACAAAACACAGTGATGAACAATGCAAGTATCTGACCAAAAGCTCAATAATACTGCTTACAACTTTTAGGTCATTGCATGCCTTATTAGACCCTGTTTATTCCAACTGATCATGCAGTCAGGCTAGAAATGCTTCCAGTCCAGCTGACAAAATAAATCATGTAATTGCACAAGTAGCTAAAGAAGGATCTTCTTTGGTGTCTGTTGGCTTTCAGTTTTGAAAGACCACCACCCCCACCAGTGCCTGCTTCAAATCAACAAATTATTTGCTTTCAATGTCCAAGACATATAAACTGAAAGTGCAGACAAACATGTTTTTCATGCTACCAGACCATGTGCAGTTAACATAGTTAGATCACTTGGTGGTAGCAAAACTGTATTAACAATTAGTGATAGTTGAGTACTATACAAGTGATATACAAGTATTCTATACATATATTATATACATGTGCTATATTTTTATATGACATTTACCAAATACCTATAATATACATGTTTGTAATTAATATGAATAATACCTGCATAAAATTGCTTTTGTTGCAATCATACATATAATTTGTGTGCATTTTATAGTTATATGAGTGGGAATCAATAATATAATTTTTAAAATAGTTCTAATACACTTGTAGACTAAATTTTCCAAAACAAATATTTATTTATAGTATTGAATTTTTTATAATCAAAAACTATTAAAAATTTGGTCTGAAAGACTTTATTATGGTCATGAAAAATATACAAAATTAGTTTTAATTTGATTATAATCTCTTAATCTTACTTTAAATTGTTTTTATATTTCAAAATTTAAATTATCAATAAATTAAGCAAATTATATTATTATTTTTAGTATAAAATTAATAACAGAAATATATATATTTACATACCCTATAAATAAATAAACATATTTTTATTGATTTAACCAATCAATGAATAGAATCACCATAAATAAAATTAGAACATTAAATAAATATTAGGAAAGTGTTGATGCTGTATAATTAGAAAATATTTTTAATATCTTTAGGATAGAATTTGATATAAGAAATATAATATAGATATTATATTATTATAGCTGTTATTAAGCTGCATGGTCTAATGTGTGAGAATTTAAAATAACTTCAATCAAGCCACTACACACAACATAATTAAGAATTGCTCTTTTAAAAATAATTGTAATCAAAATGTTTCCAGACAAGAAAAATCATTAAAACATTTAACTTGACATTGAGCATTTTTATAAAACAAGAAAATTTTTAAAATATCTACCAGATATTTACCATAATGAACAAATACAATAATATTTATTAATAAATTTGTTTATGAACACCTCAATGACACATCCTCTTATTCTACTATAACCACAGATCATATGCCTATTATTAAAAAATATTCAACCTCAACCTTTAAAAAAATAAATATTTAATAATTTTAAGTACTCCATAACTACATGTCTTGTTAATATCTGCCAAAAATATTGTGATCTAATTAAGACTCATAATCTTGAAATCTACCAAGAAGATTATATGAGAATTTTTTTCCAATACTTTTTAATACTAAATATAAATCAAGACAATTGTGTAGGAAAATTTCTTATTAGTTTGAAATTCAGTAACAAGGTTTTTTAATAACTGAATAAACTTGTGATTGGGGAGCAATATAGTATTACAAAGCATGCATTATTTTTAATTTAAATTTAAACTTAAACAATATATTATAGTTATTCATTTTAAATATTTATGTTTGATTAATAGATGAAAACAAACATAAAATTGTTTAATTCAGTAGTATTATGCATTTAATAAACCAATTAACATGTAAAGAAACATAAATAGTAATTTAAAAAGAAAAGATATTCAATAAAAAAATATAAATGAATTACAGTGAAAATATTTCAAAGACAAGAATTAATTATTTTTTAAAAAACATAGAAAGAAACTAGAAATATCATATACATAAAGAGAAAGATAATAAATTTGTTTGTAGACAAATTATAAAAAAAAAACTTGTAAAGATTATAGTAATAATTTCTAAAATTTTAATAAGTGAATAAAAAAATATATATAATCGTTTGAATGAATTTAATTAGAATCATTTAGAATTATATAAATAAATACTTACTAGAAATCCTAAATGAATTAACATCAGCAGTATAAGTGCCTGTTTCATTCTTATTGTGTAGCTTTGGTTATATTACTATATGGTAAAAAGATGTAATATAAAAATTTATTTGTGAAACTAGCTTAAATAGTTTGCGGCGTCTCCTTACATTAACTTTCAATCAATATTTATTATGTTGGTTTAGATAAACAAAATATTGAAATTTAAAATAAATTATTTATTTAAATTAAAATTGAATATTTATAATATTTGAACAGGGGCTGTTCAAAAATGACCTCACGCTGATTAGGGGGAGGGGGTTGATAAATCCGAAACAAAGCGTGATGGAGGGGTTGAGGGGGTTTCCAAAATTGTGACGTCACAAAACGATCCTGTAAAAGCCGCATAGAGAAAGATAAACTCTGTTGTATTATCTTTACTCTATTTTTAAAACAAATTGTTTCGTTTAAATTAATCGAATATAGTGTTTATGCGGATTCACAAATTATTCAAAAACGTTTTTGTATCATAAGATGATAAGGAGAAGTTACCTTTGGGCATTGCAGCTGAAGATAAGCAGGCACCTCTGTTTTAATGCATCTATATAGCCTCTGAAAGTAGTTCAAAAGTTTGCCAAAATCCCCAACGATCTTTGTTGTCTTAGTGTTCAAACAAAGTTTTTGTCTCGTATGTGCAGTAAATGCAAGGCATATCACGCTACATTACGGTACGTTAATTTCTTAAAAGCCACTTTAAACATTGTATCGCGCAAAGTATAACGCCTACTGCTGATATATCCTGTATCTTAATTTAAGATTTCCCCATCTCGAATTGCTGCAAGAATACACCGGGAACTAATTTGTGTTTGCACAAGAAGAATTTGAATGGTTTGATTCTGCGAGGAAATTGAAGTGGACATTAAGAAAACAGCTCCTAAAAAGATTACAATCAAAATTGGGACTCCTGTTTTTTCTATTCAAAATATGATCTCTCTGTGGAAAAAGGACGATTCATTTTGGGATGTCTAAAATCGATTACATTAGTGCTTTTAATCTTAAAAAATACCTGCAGATAAACTTTCGCCAAATATGTACATATCTCACGCAAATGTATTTTATACCTATTATTCTAATAATTAAATAATAACCTTGTGTAATTTTCAGCTTTTTATAATAAAGCATTATTAGTAAGTATGATCTTACTGTTGTATTTTATACTATTTACTTTTTCTAGTAATTAATATGTATAATTAAGATTTTTGTAGGAACAGATTATTGGTTGACCTGTCAAACGACCAATAATCCATCGAATATTATAAACTGTGTTTTAATTATTTTGAAAATGTATCCTGCAGAATAGATTTTTATAATAATTATTGTATGCAATACGCAGATACACACCTATTTGTTACTTACATTTTTATTTCACTATTGTGCGAATGTTAGTTAGATTAATGAAACCTGTAAATTATTATCGTTGAGTTTGTATGAAAGGAGGGGGTAGAACTTAACGTGACGTCTTTTCTGAAAGAGGTTTCGAAATTTGTGACTAAACGTGATACAAAGAGGGAGTGGGTAAAATATGATCCAAATTTGCGTGATGTCTTTTTTGAACAGCCCACATATTTGTTTTCAAAATAATTAATTTGTATATTTCAAATAATTATAACTTCACACATACCCAAACTTAATTAGTGGCGTTTGTAAATTGTGGATTTATTATATATATTGGGCTGACCTAAAATTACGTCAAGCTTAGGGAAGGGAGGGAGGATTTCTTAAAATGTGACTTTTGTGACGAGGGAGGAAGGGTGGGTTGATGAAAATGTGACGTCACATTTTCGTTAGATTTTTGCATAATTGTACAGGCGTAATGATGAAAAGATGAAAA
>JAUZNC010038868.1:0-18205 GCA_034780395.1 Vannuccia rotundouncinata | reverse complement strand
TCAATTATTTATATTTCTATGTTATTTTGAAAAAGTAGGTAGTAAAATACGCACTTTTTTACGAAATGACCTATAGAAACACTATAAGAGTATACTTATGACATTCAGAAAAACAATTAAGACGTGTAAACATTGATGGATAGTTTTAACAATGAGAGTCAAAAGGATTGAAGTATATTCATTAATAGTGGAGTTTAAACATAGCAAAGTAATAAGAATTAGAGAATACAGTTTCGTTATAATTGTCGCATCGTCGCCAAGAATAAATAAAAAATTTTACAAGAAATAGTCATTAATTATCTGTACCGCTAATAAGCCATTTTTAGAGTATTACAAGAAAGTTTTCAAACATCTAAAGTCTATATTATATGCGCATATATACGTCAACAAAAACCTCACGTGGACGCATGTAATATACACGTCAGTGAATTATATTATTACTAATTGAACCATTCTGGTTTTCGCGAGGTTTGGGGCTCGTTGTAAGTTGCTAATAAGTTATTCATACATTATACGGAGAATATGAATATATCTATAAAGATTTGGTAAGTAGAAATTGATTTCATAAGATAACTTCTTGATTTCGATATCTGCTGTGTTTGCATATGAGTTACTTCTGAGGATGAAGATAAGATGTTGGATGGTGCTGCACTTCAATTTACGGGTCGCCCAATATGGTAAAGGAAACCTTTTATTTTTTGTAATTGTATTGTGACATTTCTTCCGAAACTTTGATCGGGAAGCTGTGTATAAACTATTACTGAAGAGTAAGAATACGTGCGAACAAACGAATACCAAAACATCCTGGATTCCTCTTGAAAACCCAGAAATTCTGAGTTATTTGCGCTTTTTATAGTGACCCATACAAAGTCTGAGCTTACTATCAAAACAGTCGAATCAAGTACTTTGATGATGACTTCTTCAAATTTTTCAGCAATAATTTTCTGATACGTGGAGCAAAAACTGCAAATGGAGAAAAGAAGGACACTGCCATCCAGTCTGAGTCACTCCCTCATGCTTCAAGAACTGGCATGATTCACCGGGACTTGGAGTGTCTTTGAGGCCCCCTCCACTAAAAATAGAATATAAACGGAGAAACTATGGTTTTCATATTCAAATCTTTTCGAAAGAGTTCATTGTATGGTACATATTTATTCATATTGCAGCGACTTTTAATTATCTGTGATTCAAGGAATAAAGTTATCGCTATATACTTATTAATGAATGTCTACCCCCAGTGAAAGTAAATATTTGTTTTAACCTTCGGCACGTAAGACTAAGATCGAATTTAATTTAATAATTTATAGAATTAGGTCATAGTAGCTATATATAATCTTTAAAATATAGCAATTCCCAAGAGCAACTTATTTAGTATGATCGACATAGAAGGATCGTCTCATAGCGTGTTCATGCAATTACTTTATTGCATTAATTACCTTTGATGTAGTCACTCTCTAGAAAAAATAGTTTTAATCGAAGTTTTAATCAGAGGAAGAACCATAATTATAAATACGTTTCAGTTCTATGTAATAATAGTTTTTATTCAAACATTTAAATTCAATACAATTTCATAATATCTCTGTTTACAAAACTATTAATGGAAAAGCTTATAATATCCTCTATATTACGAGACTGTGAGAGTGGCAAGGAGCGGTATGCACTCACAAATTACAAAACGAAAATTACTCAACTCATATGAATTATAGTTTATACGCAGCAGCTTCAAAAATTCAAAATTTTTTGGAATAATAGTGTGAAACAATGTCTAATACACAGAAATAATCTGTTTTCTCAATTTCTAAAAAAATAAATACTATTCACATTTATAAAACATATATATTTTTTTTTAATTAGTCTTGAATTTAGTCTGTGTATGAACCATGGAGTAAATAAGTTCAAAGAATGAATCAAACAAGTCGATTCGGCGCCTTTTCCCGACGGGGCGATCAACGTTTGATACAGTAGAAAATTTGACTCACTCAGTGCGTCACAGGTCGTGATTCTATTTTTAGATTAGTAGACTCTGGTTGGCTTATATTTTATGCACCTTTCCTATACAAAGTATTCAATGTCTTGTTTACCTTCATATATATAGTCATACATACGCATTACCACATTGATGCTTCATATCTTCTGCTTTTAGTAAATGACTATGTATTATAATAATAGTGTAAAATTACTTGTTATGTAAACAATAAATTTATCATAATTTACAATAGCGCAATTTTAAATATTTTATATAGGTAATGTGCATAATGTAGGAAACTGTGAGAAAACTTATATTTATATATTTTTCGTGTAGAAATCTACACACATTTAGTAAATGTATGACGGATTATATGGCGGATTGTATCGAGAAACACATAATTAAAATATACAGGTAAAATACAATAAAGTAAAATATAAAATTGTAAAATTTTAGTCAAAGTATTTTTATTTTATCTTATTGTATTTTACCTGAATATTATTATAATATGATATAGAATTCGTATATACATAACTGACAAAATTGTCTAATCTTCAGATGCAGTAGCAGATATATTCCTAATTTTTCTGCAATAATCCTTACTCCTGCAAACGTTATATTATAGATATTTTTAGGAATAAAACGTAAGATGTAAACGTAAAATGTGTTCACAATTTGCTTCGGCGATTCAACTAGAGGATTGCTGACAATAAATCAAATATTTTCTATATTTATTTTGTTTACCTATACTATTTCATTTCAGAATATTTTTTCTGTATTATCGTATTGTTCTAATTTTTCATATTTAGGTATTGTATATATTTTAATAAGTATATAATTCATTAGATGATTCCATTATTCAAATAAAATATTAAGTTTTTCAAATAAAGGATTATTACTTACAATCACAATTAGAAAAAAAATTGCTTTATCAATACAAGTCTAGTGGGTACGTACAATAGAACAATATGACTTAGAATCCTATATATATATATACATATTTTTATATATGCACATATGGAAAAACTGTGATTTATTATTGTTTTATACATATACTAAACTAATATAAATTATTTACGTTAATTTTTATAATAACAAAAGTTTATAAAATTCATGATTAGTATCAAAAATACAAAGTACAATGAAATCAGCTAAATTTCCCAATATTTGATATTCATCAACTGTGTGAACGCCCATATATTGTATATAATTTTAAATTAGGCTGTAAAGGTGTAGGGGTTTTCCGTCAATTTGGAATTCCCGAAACTATCAACGTCACAAATATTTTGAAATTTTCAGCGAATGGAAATGCAGATAACACGTTTTTGAAAATCTGAAATTAAACATACCGTCGGTAAAAGGTCGGCAAATAAAATTATAATTTTGTTTCAAAAATTTCGAAAATATTTTTTTATTTAAAAATTTCTTCAAATCATTCAAAATGTTGATCTAATTGATTATGATATAATGTACGCTATAGTATTTAAATTTATAAAATAACCAACTTCGTAAATTTTTTAAGGTGGAACCACTCTCATGATCGTCCACATGGGTCTATTTTGCGCGAAAATGTTTAATAAATTATACTAGCGAAAATTGCAGAGGGGGGCCGAACCGGAACCCGCTGCCCCCGATATGGTTAAGCATGCCATCGGATTTTTACTAAATTCAATTTCCAGATTTCATAAATTCAATTTATTTAATTTTTTTCTAGACTTTACTAAATTCAATTTACACTTTATAAAAAACACGAAATAACATAATTTGTTAATGAAAAAAGAGTTCCACATTTCGGAAATAATTAATTAACTAGACTTCTTTCTTTTCTATACTTTTTGTATGCAATGGTAAGAGGAGAATATGCAAATAATTAATGAAATAATACAGTGTATTTTTAAAACATTATATATATATATATAATCATACTATTATAGATCATGTAACAAATTGATAATAAAATTATGAAATAGAACAATGATATATATTAACAAGATAAAACAATACACAAAGCAGTACATAAATTTGTATTGTGTAGGCTTGACCAGCTTAATCAGGCACATTATGTGAATGGACAACTACTGTAATAATTGTATTGAATAGTTAGAGGGAACAACTGCTGGATCACATATGAAAGCACAGAATGTGGCAGACACTCAACATCACAACCATTCTATGACGTATCAGCTCAAATCAAAACTACAGTGATTCTTCTGGGAACAAAACAGAACTATTGACAAGACAATAAAGAAGTTACACGTGTTAGTTACATACACATTACCAAGTGGAAGAAAGTGTGACCACTAAATGTTGTGAGCAAATACCAGTCAACTGTGAGAGCCTAATTAATTACACTTGAATGTAGTGCGGATCAAAGTCAGTCTTGGCACATCAAAACGGTCTCAAATGTGGAGGGATGTGAAAGATACTGCCCATTGGGTACTGAGGTTGGAGAGAGCGGAGCAGTGGATTGCCAAGGAATATTCCTAAAATGGGAGGAAGCTGAGTAATCAAACATTTAATATGCACAACAGAACTTTAAATAATTAGGTGTAATCATTTACTGCACAAAATCACAAAACTAAACTTAAGTAGAACAAAACAAATTCATAATAAATTTAAGATACACTGTACAAAACTTTCATAAAATGTTTGATTAACCTCATCTAATATCATCGATTAGGAATACCCATTTTTGCTCAGTTTTATTGCATTAAACAAGCAACAGTCAATCAGACAAATGAAATGTTATTGGTTCTTCCACTAATTTAGTCAAATGCCCCGTTAATCAGCATAGAAAGAATTGTAGCAATGACAAAGGAATATAACTTTTAGTTATGTAATTAAACTTTATTTCCTGATAACAAGTAATTTTTTTATGAATTAGTTGTAATAAAATGATTCCGCGTTATTGACAATTAAATTGATTGCAATAAAATGTCACTATCTACTTTCACCAGAAAGAACAATAAAAATACCTTCGCACTAATTGAAAGTATTAAGTAGATATCTAAATTGCTTCAATTGAAATAAACAATCCTTTCAGAAGCATAGATACAATTGTGATTGAATATTTTTATTTTAACAAAGTAATATCTTTTTACACTTTTTATAAAGACATTCATATTTAGATGAATTTAATTTGGACACGTAATTTAAATTATATACTATCATGAGTTGTTCTCAAAGAAAAATAAAGATATTAAATTTCCTTTTGATATTTTATTTAATAATAAGTAAAAAATACTAAAAATATGGAAGAAAAAACTAAAGTAGGCATATCAGCATTTTCTTCAATAAATTTGAGCTGCAAGCCAGATTAAAGGCCCTCACTAATTAATAAACGACATTAAAGAATTCCGAATAATTTTATGTATATCCTGATCACTGAAATGGAAGATAAAATTATCTTCTCATAAGAAGTTACCGATTGTATAAAAGCATTCAGTATATCGATTCATCCATTGGTGAGAGTGATAAATCTTAAAAAAAACTTGATGGATGGTATATTTTGTCGCTTTGCGCCATAGTTACAGAAGCATATAGTTATTTTGCATAAAACCCTAACCACGAAATCGAACTAACAAATTTAAAGATAATACATTACAAAGAAGTCTTTACCAGCAGCTCCGTGATGCATTAAAGGTGATGCTGTTGGTGGAGCCGACATCATTAATCGTGGAGCGGGCATCAGTGTGTGCTGTATTGGAAGGTGGTTAAGAGCAATGGCTTGCCTCATTCCCTGCATCATTTGAAGAGGATTGGCAGGCTGCAATTGTCTAGAGAACATAGCTGCTGTTTGCTGTTGCTGGATCATGCTCGAAAGAGCTGCCATCGTTTGCTGTTGTTGCTGGGCTTGTAGCTGCTGTACGACCATAGGCAGGCTTACATTGGGGTAGGAAACGGGCAGTGAAACCTCTTCTACTGGGCTGATAGCTAGAGCAGGTGGGGGTGGTGTCTGAGGTCGTGGTTGGTACTTAGGAAGACGAGCACGAAGCTCCTCCTGAAATTCAGTCATTTTAATTTGTCAATAAGAACAGAATATTGACTATGACGTTGTTTAATTTTTTTTAATATTTCAAAAATTGAAACCAGAGAAAAAATTGTTAATAAATGACCTTTAAAAAATAGACAACATTTTCAAAAAGTCGGAAATCCTAATTAAAAATATGGCTATCTTTTTGTATAACCAGAAATGATTGTTTCATAGAGAAAGTTTTCAAACATTTCAGTGGATAACACTTTTGTGATACTCCGTGATTTGATTTTTTGTCCGTTTTGTTAATAAACAGTTCGTTCGTGTTATTTAGAAATAATTACGGGTTTAGCTGAAGCATTTTCTCTAAACATGTGTAAAAAATCACACAACGAAAAAATGAGTTTAACTTTCTTTTAAAATCATATTTTGGATAAATACAATAGATTAGAATTGTCTGTATCCTTGAATAAAATTTTTAAAAGATGTATCTTCTAAAAAGAGACTTTTATAGACGTACTCGTTATCCACCAATCATTTTGATAATTAGAAAAAGAATGTATGTCACAGGAAGCTGTATTATTGAACTATCGGATCAATCAATACAGGTAATTAAAATACCTCAACTGATTGTTACACTATAGATATCAAAGTAGACATGGTTCCTTAAGAGATAACTAACCAGAGGAATATCACACAACTCAGACAGAATCCCATTGTTTTATAATAATATCGAAAGATATATCACAATCTTTAATTTACAATACATAATGTTATTGGTTTATAATAGGTAAAATGTACTTTCTTAATTAAAGATCTAATTAATGTAATAAAGGGTTCCCACGCATTTCCCAATTAAAAAAATATTAACATTGTTTTAATACATGAATATCATAACATTGTTAAAAATCACGATTCTATATAAAAATAATAATAAGAAAAAACAGATTAGAAATATGTTTTTAAAAGTTTAATTTTTTGAATGAACCGATATGAAATATTATGGTACAACATTTTCAATTATTAAAAATTTACTTTGAAAAAATACAAAAATATTTTACGATAAAATTCTAGGATACATTTCTCTAGAAGGCGGATTCTCAAGGGGGAGTGGGAATCCTGATAGTGAGATAGTTCAATAAAATTAGAGAATTACCCAATTACTTATCTTACTAAGTGTGAAATTGTTATAATTCCGCAATTTAGAGTTCTTTTCATTTAATGGAAAATCTGTTCATACCTAACCATACCTACAAAACAATGTGTTAAACAAGTTGTAACATTTCGCAAATAAAAGAACTGAATGATATTAACACAAAAAATTAATTTAAAAGTTTTCCAACATTAAATTCGATTATCGAGATTTAAAAAATAAAAATAGCAAATGAAATAATAATCACCAAAGATAAGTCATATTCTGGATACATCAATTCTACTTTGGTTCCATCAGCATTCTCTGTTGGTTTTATTACTTTGGGTATATCGGCCTGATTGCTATATGTTGACTGAATATTATCTGGCGAAGGAGAAACTTGAGGCGAGGAAGATGATGTCGATGGAACCTGGTGGATATATATCATACAACTGTGTTAAAAATAAACATAGTTAGCTCATGTTACTTGTAAGTAGTAGGTATAAACAAACATTTATTATTCTAATAAACAAAACAAATAGAAAATATTTTAAAATAATAAACATAACTAAACTAATTGAATAAAAATAATAATAATAATAAAACAGTTATTCGTTCGTCTGATTAAGGAATTTAACAATAATTCATAATTTAATTAGTCAGACAAAAACTCACAATTGACTGTATTGGAACGGCGGAATTATGCGAAGTTGATGATATTGATTGTGCAATAGAGGAAGCCAATGCTTGTGATAGTCTGTAAGACAACAGAGCAGACTACTACTGTTTAAATATTCCGATTTCAATATTCTACATTTAATAAAATTAGGATTAATTGAAAATGTGTAAATAAGGTTTATTATAAATTAATCAAATGGATGCTCAAATTAAACAAAAATTTCCTTGGAAAATAAAATAATCTGAATTCATATTATTGTTCAAATTGATAATTTGTCATTCTACATTGTATAATTAATTAACAATATTCAGTGAAAAATAGCGTGGAACAAATATCTATAATATCTCAAGAATAGTGGTAGTATCGGCAGTATCCAGATAAATAACACTTGATCCAATGTAAAATGATAGACATGAACTCATTTAAAGGTTAAAAAGTATTCACAATGTTTTTTGCACAAAAAAGCTTTAGGTAAGCAAGATATGGAACTTGTATACAATTTTAATAATTAGATTTTCTCACCCCATCTGATCTCCTCCAGTTAATTGCTGTCTCAATGAAAGAGCTGAAATATCATAAACAAAATGAGTGTTACAATTATTTTTGTGAATACTGTGTTAAATAAAAGCAAACAAAAAGAACTGGTAAACGTTCAAAACAATTATACTGACATTCTGGATTTATGAAAGCAACTGTAACAGATATACAAGATTCATTGATAAAAAAAACGCATGCAAAATTGGAAAAATTAAAATTCTTTTATAAAAATGGTGATTACAATGCACAAAATAAGGGACATATTCAAATGTAGTTGATAATTATGTTCCTCTAATGATATAGGATGGCGACAACCAGATAGAAATGTATACATATTCAAAGGAAATACTTTGTACGATAGTCTCTTTAAGACGGGATCAATCAACTTACCCATTGTAGACAAGGGGGTGTACTGTTGCATGAGGCTCGGCGGATATCCATTAGATAAGATCGGAACACCAGCACCAGACAAAAAGGAGGAAGCCATTGAAATGTTAGTCTCGTCGTCTAAGCGTAAGTGTTTCGCTTCGGGTTCGTCTGAAATACCGATGACAAAAAGAACACATTGTAAGTTTAGAGATCAGACTAGATTCAGCCGCAGAGCAAATATATGTTGCCAGTAAGAAAATAAGCCGTCAACAAATTTAACTAAAACTGTAATTGTGGAATATATTTAGCAAATACATGTGAAAACTTCCTGTTTTGAAACATTGCATTAAAATAGTACCTTGACAAGTCAGTAAACTGAATATCAAAATATACAAACATTGTTGTCTAAATATCGTAACTATTTTGAGTAAAAATAAATAAATAAACTGTTTTGAAAATATACTTGATCTATCCTTCAATGTAATATACTTATAACCTTAAGAGGCTAGTTCTAATAAGTAAACACGTGGGTTAATTATAAGATTCCAAATGATTTGAAAACATGACGTGAAATGTATCAGTTTTTGTGTTGTTTTTAGAATGTTATCACTTAAATGGTTATTTCTAATCGGTTTTGATTATTTCTCCGTCTTAATTATAATATAGTTTATTATCATGTAAAGAAGAAATTCAGAAAAAGAGTCAACACTTTGACTACTGAGTAAATTTATCAATTAATAAAAACTGATATTATTTGTTCCGAAAACTAAATTTAAAATATATATTAAACTGCAGTTATTACCAAGCTAAGCAGAGGGACGTATTGATTATCATATTATACGAGTTATCGAAAAACACCAGATTTAAACATAATCTTTATTTTACAAGACTGCTCAGTACTTTAATAGCGATATGTGGACACTCAGCACGCACGCGTAGAACAAAAGGTATTAACAACAGCGGATATGGAGGATTAGGAAATAAATCAAACAGGGAGAAAGAGTGTGGCATAAATATGCAATAATAGAGTGACCGGTTAATAAAAAAAGCAGTCTCCCAATATCAATTAATTGGTATTCTTATTAATGAAGTAGTATAGAAATTCAACACCTTACATACTAATCCTGAATACTTTCAAACATCTATATTAAAGCCAAAGAACCAGGACATAAATTACGAATTGTTTTGAATTTTGGATAATATATTAAAGAATCTTTTTTGATTTGTGGATGTTGTTGTTGTTACACAGTTATTATAATGCCATAATTACTATAGTTATTGTAATAAGAAGAATTGGATTATACTGGGTGCGATGAATACTGATAGAATAGTTAAAACAGAAAATGGTGTAAATGGCTAGCAAATGTTAAGGGACCTCACATGCAGAAAACCAAATATATTAGACCGTTGATGCACAATAATTAGATATAACATGAACTGTCAAAGAAAGTTATACACTAATAAAGGCCATGCAAGAAACGGAGAAACTCAAAAGAGATCGTCAAAGGAATGTCTAATGTAAATTTATACAATGAAAATTGAACATTATCTTACATAATGCCTGGAAACAAAAGACAAACGCAACTTAATAGAAATCAATTTAAATAACCTCTATAAACCTTAAATTGTTAAGATTTCAAATTTCAGTCAAAAATAATAAATAATTTATAGTGGTAGCAATAACACAGAAAATGATTACAGAAGAATGGAATCAAGATTGCTGCACAAATAAATAATGTTCGTTATTTCCTCAGGACAACATAAATTGATTTTGCAAATATATAGTAAGTAGTAATTGCAAATAATATATTATAAAGAGCTACATTACTCTCACCTTCTTCGTCTGAAAAGTAGTGTGAACACAACACGGAAAAAAGCAATTGAGTTGATAAAATTAACTAAAAGAAATTGATGGTTTAGAATTTGGTATAGTGCAATATAGACACACCCGTTTTGCGATAGGCCTATCACCAAGCGCATTTACGAATACACGCGTACCTTGCAAGTTGACGTAATTCTATACAGTATGGAGACGAGGTGTGGGTTCCCTCGGCGTCTGTAAGAATATAGTCGAATTCCCAAAAGAGGCTATTAGGCCAGATATAAACTGTATTAATTGGTGTTATGGTGGTTGTCAGAGCACAAACAATCCGCATAGTTGGTGTAATAAACCACAACAGCCAATAATGAAATATCACCTGTTTACAAGCTAATGTATCAACATACCAAGCGAACAAAATCATGTTAAATTGTCCCCACACCAGAGCACACATTAAAATAAAATCCACAATATAATTGAAAGTAAATAGTTATAATGTTTATATGAAAAGTAAACGACAATTTAACTATAGCGAAGAATATGAAGAATACGTCCCGAGGACAAAATATGGACCGATTTAACTTTCTAGACAAATCAATATTATTCAAGAGATGGTTGTGTTGTTATAAAATAAACAAATTTATGTATAATATAGACAATTATACTAGGCATGGTTGTGTTGTTATATGAAAAAGCTAAAATAGTCAGCACATTACCTAGTTATCCAGAAATAAAAATCTACATAATTAATAAGATAGCATGACATGATGAATGTCACCATTTTATGAAAGGAGTCATTAAATATAATAATAAGAATTAAAATTTAAACTAGCATTGAATCATATTTCACGTGGATAATTATTATCAAATATAGAATTTTGGCATCTATGAAATTTAAAACCAAACAATTTATATAAATATTTTCAGAGTTACGCTGAAATATTTAATACCTAAAAATTTGCACAAGGATGCTAGCTAGCCTGTTGTAAAGCAGTAAAAAAAACTTAAATTCAAATTTATATTAAATGGCTAATTGGAAAGTAGTAAGATCATTCCGGAAAAATATTTTGATAAAGCCGATTTAATTATTGCTAATAGTGTTGTTGTTTAGTACTTATTAATTGTTTTATGTAATATAAACCCACCTTCATATTCCCTCCCGAGTTTTTGTCTTTCGTAGTCTCGAAGATCTTCGTTTGGTATGCCTTCCATTCCATAAATCTCAATATTGATGTTTGTTCTTGACGCTAAAGAGTTTGGGATCTTGTCTACCTTCTCCTTATGGACCTAGTAGAGATTAAGTAAAAGCTTTGTAATAATTAAAATACAAACTAAATGGATAGAAATTTAACATGAAAAGCAATCATATTAAATCAACTAAACAATCAACATTTATGAATCAAAAACCACTTGAAACATTTTAATAGACAATTACAAATTTTTCCAAATCACATACATTTGTCACTTATTAGTCATTGTTGTAGATTCAGATGTAGATACTGTTGTTTCAATTCAGAAATACGTTGGGATGCTTGACTTCCAAGATTTTAGTTAAATAAGGGATTATTTAATTCATGTGTATTAAGCCACATAATCATTATATTCATAATTTGATTCTTCAGTAAACGTCATTCTAAACTGTATGTTTAAACTTTTAACTCTAAACTTCATGAAGTGGCAAATTTAAAAACAATCCCAACATGAGAATAGTAAATACTGAAATTCGGGCAATAGAATAGAAAATATTACCCGAAATTGTTCTATTGGAACATTAAATTTACTATATAATATAATAAAAGGACTATATCAAAATCATAAGGCATTCGCCAGTCTGTCCCAATTGACGGAAAATTGTATAATTTTAAGTAACTTCTCCTTTCTTCCCTATTTATGAGAATTTTCCACCAGCACCATCTTCCATTCAGTCAGCAGAGTATTGATTTAACCAGTAAAAAATCTGGCATGTGGCCTTTTATAGGGAGATTTTGAATTTATAATAAACACGCAAACAAATATACTCAGTTGGATTAACTTCAATGTGATAATTTTTTTTTATATATATATGTAACTTTTAGAAATGCTCAAAGTTTATTATTTTCTCTGTATTATTGGACTCCGAAATTTTGTTAGTTGCAGAGATTTGTAGAACGGCTTATATTAGTTAAACAGTTAGTTATTTATTCATGAACCGATAGTTCATTTATACAAAATGTATACAAAATAGAACAATTTTTAATACATTCAAATAAACTTACTTGGAGACAATGAATCGCCAGTCCAGGACCTGTAAATAGTTTCTTATGACATATATGGCATTTGAAATGTTTGGCCTTCTGATGTTGAATAAGGATCTTTTCATCATCAAACTCTCTCCCGCAATACCTGTTAATGACTAAGTTAAGGAATTAAATAAATTCGTTTGAGATTATATGTTTTGTAGATTTCTTTTGTATTCTCCAAATAATTTTTTCAAAATCAAAAATTGTATAATGCATTTTAAGAAAATTATTTACAATAGATTATCCTACTCTGTTTTACAAATGAATAATTGTGAATTGTCCTTTTAAAAGTATAAATCTCTCAGCACATTTATGTGGATTGTTTTTCACACCAAACTGAAGATTTACCTATTTTATCATCACAACAACTATATAATACAAGGTATGCAAATATACTTTTTAAACATGTTATAGCTAATTAAATTATAATAAATAATTTTGTTCCATATACTTAATATATGTAAATAAATATAAAATATATTATTCTCATAATAAATTTAAATAAAAAAGCAATTCTTTTTGTACAAACATTAATTGTTGTAAAATATAAATTAAAATAATTATGAAAAATATTTAATTTTGAATAATTATTTATATGATATCAATTTTTAGTTGACACCATATAAAATTTTGAAACTTAAATAGAATTTTTATACATTAATGACTAAATTGCAAAACCTTCACTTCAGATTTAGTAGCTTTAAAAATCTATAATCCTTACTCCTGGGAATGTTTATTAATAAAATGTAGATCCTCAAAATATGCTCCCTATTTGCTTTGGTATAACTAAGAAGGAATTAGGCAATATAAAAACAAATCTCTATTGTTATCACACCAATAGTAATAATATTAATTGAAGAGAAAGTCTAGGAAGAATAATAATCACATAGGAAGAATCTTTGTACATAAAAGGTACAGATATAATGACATAAACAGACACACGAGCTGAGTGTTATAACACAAACTATGGTGCTAGAGTATGCCAGACTGGAACACAGGTTCTCACTTTTTTAAAGAATCCAATTCCTGATTTCCAAATTTATAAATATAGGTATTTACATAAAAGAAATTAATTTCTTCTAGGGAATACAAGTGAAAAAATGTAAACTTATACTTTACATTATTTTGCACCCCACCCCCTTGAATGAAACAATAAATTATAAATATATATTATTATTATTTATAATAGTTTATACATGTCAAAATAATGAATATAATAATACAAATAAATACTACCATATTTTCTAAAAAAGTAATGTCCACAGTTTTTACATATGATTTTCACTGATTTAATCATATTTTTACTAAAAATCTATCCAGTGATTTTTTTAAAACAGGAATTTTCTTGAGAAAAAGACTTTTCATTAGAAAATTGAATATATATATATATTTCAATTTTCACAATAGGAACACAAATATTGTATTATAAATAAAACATGAATAAAATAATATAAAATCTAGACAAAATCATAAAAACCTAGGTAAATTCCTAATTTCCTGAGTGGTTAGAACCCTGGGAACATCATTTTAATAATACTTGCTATTTATTTGATTACATTCCATACATTTCCAATTGTACATTCTGATTGGAAAGTGCTATAACAACACATGATACATTCCTAATTTTTAAAATTTAAAAACATCTTTGACATGAATGAAAAAAATAAACAACACATAGATGCAGTAAAAATTTTCATCAAAAGAATTTTATAGAGCTCATAATAATTTTAAAATCTTCTACCATATAATATCAAATAAACATTTTTAAAGGAAGATAAAAAAAATTAAAAAATGTAATACAAAAGTAGTTTTTGTGTTGTCCACAATGTAGGGATGTTCTAGTTCTCTATGTTTGCAACATTTAATGGCTTAAGTGCCTTTATTTAAGTCTTGAATTTGTCACTTACATTTCAACAAGGTATTCAAAGCTTTCTACCCCTGTATTTGGAGATCTCTTGTTGAAAATTACAACCATCAGAGAGAAAGTGTGGGATATGAATCAAACACAAGGGTGTTAAAGAACCAAGAAGAATAGCTAATCAAATCTTATGAGAAAAGCTAATAAAGTATAAAAGTGAAAAATATATAAGTTCCTGAACCTATATTTGTATAATTAACCCCACCCTCCTGTTTTTATTCCTTATTTTTACAAATCTTGCAACTTATGAAAAATCTCCCCAAATAGTAAATCTGTGGAGAAAATACAAAATCAGCCTTCTGATGCTTCTTTTTTAGTTGCATAGATTCTTTAAAAAATTGTGTTTTCAGTTAAAACCAGAAATTTAGGAGCCATGTATATAATTGGCTTGGCAAGCCTAAGAACCTGGCATTAATTGTCCCTGAAAAATGCTGCAGATTTGGCTGAAATTACATGGCCAAATTTGGCTGTGGTCCCTTTCATTTTGCCTTCTGTGTCATTTGTAGCCTGAATATTTAAGCCTGATATAATTGTTTTAAATAGAAATTTTTTGATTGTACACAAGATATATCCTACTTGCAGGGCTATTTTAAATTCATAGTTGCCATGCAGCCTGCATTCCATGACAATAGTACTTTAAGTATTTATCATATTAATCCAATTTAACCAGTAAAAGATAGGGTTATGTGTATGAAGTATAGCAGATATATTCTTGTTAGGCTACATAGAATGCAGCTTGGGTTGCTACAGTGATGACCCAGTCTATTATTTGAAGCTAAAGTACATAAATCCAATAAGTTTAACACAACCAAAATATTAAATTTTTAGATTACAGTGATAAATTATAATAATGTTATTCTATAAAAGATATTCATCTTAAAATATCTTTAGATTTTTCACATTATTTTGTAAATTTGATATTCCTAACACCTACAATAAATTTTATAAAATAGAATCGAAGAACATGTAAAACCAGTAAGGATATACCACAAGTAAAAAACAAACCATATTTTAATTTAGTTGAATGAAAAATAAAATTTACTTATAAATCATACTTTTTAAATCCTTATTTTTTAAATTATTTATATGAAATATTTATTACACAAATTTACCAAAATTACATATAATTTAAAAATATATATTTTCATGAAAAAGGATACCAACACCAGGGCTTAAGCTGTTTCTTTTTCTTTCTTCCCATGTGTTATCTCTATTTTTTTAATTTAATACAACAATAACTGAAACTGATAACATAAAATTTATGGTAAAAAAAGGATTTTAAAAATTTATTTACCAATCGTGTTGGAATTGATTTAAACAGCATTCATTAAATATAATAGACTAACCACGTCAAAATTGTGCGCTTTTTCAATAAAATTTTGTAAAACTGGAGTTACATACGATTTTTTGTTGTGAACACTGTTCCAATTTTCGAGAAATGTTTTTTGTGTGTGCGTTTTAAACATCTTGATATTGTGCAATTTAGCTTGCGTTTTTACAAAATTTTGAACATTTTAGTCTTTATATAAGTATATTACTATTAATTATTACCCGAGATAGATATTTATTTTCTTCTTATATTAAATTGACTCATTTGAAAAAATTTATTATTGATGTATTCATATGTTAATTGTTTTTCAGCTTTTCTATATTTTATATTTGACCATATTATTGCTAGTTTAACATTTATGCTTATATCTACGTGTTATAAGTATGTTCTATCTCTTTATTGATGTTTCTCTGTACATGTTAAAATTTCTAGTTTTGGGTTATTCATTGTTGAAAAACTACACACAAACTATAATCATATGAATTCATATCAACGAGTTTTCTTTAATATAGGAACAATCTAAATTTCATACAATATCTAATTGAATCCCTTTATAATTGCTAATCTATGGTCATCATATATCATGTTCCGTCCCTGAATTTTCCTTTCCAAACCGTTGTTATTTCCAAAGTCCTTACCATATATATATATCCCTTTGTTATATTATGTGTTACTGAGTCTGATAACTACATATAACTAAATCCACTCCGCTGACTCTTCACAATCCCCCCTCCACACACTCACATATTCTAGTCCAAAATTAAAACCACTACAGTTGGATGTTTTATAATATCAACAGAAGAGTGTAATATCTTTTTGCGACGGAGCGATGTAAATCTATTCAGTGAGCTGGCCCTCGCTGGTGTAAATAAAGTCTTACTAGGTATATGCATCGATAACTTCAGCTGAACTTGATCGTCATAACAAAAATCGATCATCAATGGCGCAGCGATTGAACTGCAGTCTACAATAGCTAAACCGTATAGAATTGATTCAGTTTCCCAAGCATTATATCTTCAGGTCTTCACTGATAATTAAGCCACCTCATCGCCAACGTGGAATTTCTAATGCAATTTTCCTTGAAAATCCCAAATCCCTCGAAAATCAAAATCTGTGACATTGCTTTCAACACTCTATAGAACTAGCTGTTGACATTTCGGAAGAAGCGGCAAAGAAGTGTTAGGGTTTAAGATGATTCTCGACTATAACAATTGCAAGGGTAGATCAAAGTATACCTAAAAGCAATAAATTGTTTATAAAGGGCTACTTCAATATTCTTGAACCACATCTCTTTCGGGATCGATATTAATTTACTTACCAGGTACATTTATTTTGACACATATGTTAATAATAAATTAATTATTAATCGTGTATTTCTAGCTAATTGTAATATTCCTGTATTGTTTACATTTATTACAGTGTTATATTTATGATATAGTCCGAGTTAAGTTACCATTTGTATTTTACAAAATTTTAGCACTGTTATTCTAAGGTAAGCAAAAATACGAACAAAAATTATAAGCTAAAATTCCTCAAATTAACGATCACGAGAAAACCAATAAATAAATACTAATAAATGATTTAAGCCGAATATTCACTCTGAGCGAGATTTTACACTAGGACAACAAAGAAATATCACAGAATGAAATTGAAATAAAAAATGGTTGGAAACTAAATGCGGATAAAGACATACTAGTAAGACGTAAGACAGCATATTCGAAACTCAATTCTAGTGACAATGAACTTTAATCATCATGAAATAGTAAAAACACATTAAAAAATGCTTATCTCTCCATTAACAAAATCACCGATAAATCTTAATAAAATAATTATATTGTCGAGTTTTAATTTATTAGGAAACTATTTATATATCCTAACGACATATCATTCTTTTAATTAATGTATTTATTTTATGGATTTGGTTTATTTTTTAATGACTAAATATATTAAAATAAAAATATATTGAATAAATATATATATATAAAGAAATATGTAATTAAGGTTACCTGTTTCCACTAATGAATTTATTAATGTTTCAAAATAGTTGTACATTTTATCTGATAAAATAAAGCTGTACTAAACGTATATATGGTGCTTATAATAATAATAATAATAAAATTGCTTTTTTTCCTGTAAAATGTGACATTTTAAATAGGAAGGTTACAGAAACAGAGTGATATGAACATGTACAAAGGTTTAGCTA
>JAUZNC010038857.1:147-15739 GCA_034780395.1 Vannuccia rotundouncinata | reverse complement strand
ACCTTAAAATTTTACTATAAATATGTTTTAATGATCCTCATTATGGGTCCAGGATAGTATTTCTTTAAAGTTTCATACCTGAAATGTTATATTATATAATCAGTCCTTCCACAGATCCTAAAAAGAATTTTTTTTTAATGAAAACCTAACAAAAACATATTTGACACTTTTTTTAAAATAATATTCTATTCACAGTGGGTAGGTAGGGGGTTGTAAATGATACAATTTTTTATGTAAAAAGTCCAAATCAGTAAAGTAAAATTGGAATCCAGAAAACTTAAAAAATTATTTCTCAAACTCAAACCTAAATATTTTTTTTAGAAGCATCGGGATTTGCATTAGTTAGGCAGAAAAGCATCAATATGTGAATGTAATACATGTGAATTCTACTGTAATTAAAAATTCAATTATTTTCATTTTTTTACCTATAAACTAACCTGAAAATAAATTGTTGGATTATCTTATAATAAGTCCCAATCTCAGCTTTTCAGTTTTCGAATTTATTGTGGAATTTATAATTACATTATCTAGATCTTAATTGAATAATAATTGAACTGTTTTAACTTCTTTAAAATCAAATTTAACTTTATTTTGGCTATTACATAAATTCTATTGTTTGAGAATCTGAATACCTTAAAAATATTTAATATTGTTTGAGAATCTTGTAAATTAATAATTGTTGTACTATTTGACATCATTTTTGATAAAACAAATTAGTTACTATTGTCTAAAAATCATTTATAACAATAAATCAGAGGTATGATTTTTTGATTTACAGACGATGATGTTTTTGATTTCAAGTATGATTTTGACCCCAGAATAATTCTACTACTGTGTGTATATATAACTTTTCTATATTATGAAGACAACAAATAATACAAAAGTGAATCACTTTAAAGATAATGCAACTTTACAAAAAAATACAAGAAAACCATCAAAACAGAATTATGCTTCTGGACTGGTTTAAAACTACCCAATTAATCATTTAGCTTTAGTGTCAGGAAAAGTTTGTATTTTCTCATGTGTTTTTACTTTATATGTATTATTGTCCTACATGGACAAATAATATTTTGTCCTTTAGGCTGAGTTGTAAAGAGGTGTCCTGTTACTGATTTTTCCAATTGTAATTGGATTTGTGATTTTTTTATAAGGAAACCCCATCTTTATTTAATCAAATAGATATCAAAAGAGCTTTCTTCTTTTAATATCTCCATGTATTTTAAAATGCTCTATTGTTATTCTCTGAATGTATGACCTCTCTAAAATGATTTTTTTTAAACCAAATTCTGCTCATTTATTTATTTTATAAGGCGCAGGAGCCGGTCAACTAGTCCAAAACATTCGAATTCCTCTAAATCGGTAAATCTTAGTCACCTCAAAGAAATGGATCGCAAGATCGAGGAAGCCAGACGAAAAGAGGAGGCTGAAAAAAAAGCTGCTGAGCAAAAAGAAAGGTAACAGATTAATACACGTAATGCTGGGATTATTTGGGCAGTCTATTGGCACATTTATTACCGGACAAAGTGAAGACCGAGGTCACTACCTTTTCTTTAAAGGGAGGCTCGTGAGGAGGAGATTCGCGCTCAAGAAGCAGCCCTTGCAGCGCAACTAGAGGTCCGTATATGTACCCGGTTGACCGAAGCTCTGGAAGAACGTCAGGTCGCCATCAGTCAGGAAGTCAACCGAAGGGTTGATCTGGAGGTGGAGGCCCGTGTCCAAATAAAGCTGGACGAACTTGAGCGGGAGCACCAACGTCGCCTCGAGGAAGCACGACAGCGTGAGGTATCTGTTGAGCTTCTTTATTCCAGGTGTCGCGGCTAGTTTGCTTCTTGGTGGGTGGGCTAGCCGAAATGATCGAAACAGGTCCCAATTGGAATTATTTTGTAGATTAAAAAGTTTAACTATGTTATTGGCCAGCCTGCCCACTGTAGCAATATAGGATTCTCTGATATCTTTCAATCCCTATGATTTATTCACTATTTTAACATATCCTTATTATAGAAGTAGGGTTAAACTTGATCTATATAAACTAGAATAATTTCTGCCCACACCCCTTTTTTCCTCAATGAATGCCATTTCTTCATTGCTACTTCTTTGTCTGTTGTTATCAAATGCTACAATGAACCTTAAGTTGTGTTCGGGGCAAAATCGGATCAAGAAGTTCGAAGATAACTATTACACTATATATATATATTATATGCAGAACTTTCTGTTCGTGGTGTAGACACAATTTTTAGTGGAGAGTGTTAACCCTTCCAGTAAGGCTAAATATAACAGTTACGAATATTTTGCTTTGTTTATTTGTTCACAATTGTAGATACCGATTTTTTGTTACGGTTGTAAATATAACATATTATGTGTGTTTGAATTTGTCTTGTCTTAAATCATTTGTAAGTAGTGTTTGTTTAAAAATAGCAAAGTGTATACATTATGTTGGAATACTTTTAATCTTATGCAAATCTTTCATTTCTAGTCTACTCTAAGAGTAGCTGTGTCCATTCTCTCGAACACTAATCTCTAAGAAAGTAGTTTTATTCAACCATTTTGAGTTGACTTCACACATCTGGCTTTAGAGCTTCATCTCTCACATAGTATCTTTTAATATTTTATTCCCTACAGTCGAAATCAAATTCTGTTTACGACTTCGGATTATTTTAACTTATAATGTGGTAAAAAATATGACTTTTATTTAGTAGCTTTCTTGTACAAGGGATATTCTGATGATATACTTATATTAAAAAATTCTAACTTGACATGTTAATAGCGGACAATAATTTTACGACATTTGACATACAAAACGCCTTGTTATTACTTTTAATTGAAAGGGACAGTTCACCCGTTCGTGTGTTGTGCTAACATTGATCGTTGTACCTTTTTAGGATAAGCCCCCAAGGGATCCATCTAATGCATACACTATAGCAGGTATTTCATTGTCTGTTAAACTACTCTAAGTATGTCGTATGATATGTTTTACTGTCCACAATATGCTCGCAAGAATGCTTGATTCTCCACAACTCCTGATGACCCTGGACGGAGGTACACTTCGTAAGACGTTCGTATACCTTTATATACTTCTACTACTACCTATAAACTAGTGTTGATGTCCACTCGGGAGTCGAACCTTTAAAGCGGACGATTGGGCTTGTTCACAGTCACGAAAGATCGCCAATGATGACGTCATAGGGATCGAAACCGCTGTCTAGTTACAATACATTAGAAAAATTAGCGTTTAAAGCGGTGTATTTGTTATTGTTTCTACTTTTTGGATTTGTATGTAACTGGACGAACGACTTCGATCTCTATGAATTGGTTTTTATCGGTCAGTTGTTAACAAGTTTGTCCCCCCCCCTCCCTTGTAAAGGAGGAAGATCGTCGAAAACAGGAAGATTTGGAGAGGATTTTACTGGAAAATGCACAGAAGCTAATGGCTGCCAGAAAAAAGGTGGGGCCTATAAATCACTTTCATTTGCTTTAACATTTGTGACTATACATGACCTGAATAAAATATAAATGATCGATTTTAGGTGAATATCATCTGATAAAGGAATTGTTTTCTGTCGTTCCACAGAATAACTGTTATTTATCTGTGATTTTCTTTTCCAAAGTACACGGGATTTATCTGTTTTTATAGGTGTTTACTTTTCTATAATTTTACGACTGATAATTGAAATGATTCTTTATTGAACGTAACCATTAAAAAGGAAGTAGGAATATAAAAACATTGCTAGAGAATTTTTTATGACGAATATTGTTGGAACATTGAACGTTTTTAAGGTGTGTACAAATTAACATTCGATTATCTCTTTGTTGAATAGTGAGGAAAAAGTTTGAACTTCTGCAGAATTGTGTTTAAACGTAACGTTTTTTAATGTTTATTAATATAGCTCACTTTCCGCGCCATATAAGTCTTAAAACAGTAATATATTGGGGTATAATCAGTGAACAAAGATGCCCTCTATCTTTCAGGACGAGAACGGATCATCATCACGTGACCTGAAATACTGGGAGGTTAAATCTGGCCATTGACACGTGTTGTCGACAGGCGATCAATATTTGAGCGCTTGGCCCAGCTTTTAGTCATTGTAATCAATCGATTCTATACTTATTCATTGTATCTAGGTTTGTGTTCATGGTCCCTCACTCCTCTCTTTGTACATAGTGTGTAATATAGTTTCCTATATTTTGTCGGCATTTTTATCATGATTGTTACTGCGTAATATTGGGCTTTGTCAAATTTTATAAATTGTTTTTCAAGTTGTTAATAAAATTATAACATAGTCCTTGAAATGACTTTGTGACTTTTTTTGGTTTTTAGTCATTGAAATTCGCCAATTGCAAAGTATTTAAGTGAAATTATTCAGTGGGACGGGTTCGTTCTTTGTAATTTTAAATGTTACATAACGTTTATTATTGATGCGGTTTTTCTATATTTTTTGTAGTCTAAATCTATAATAACGTTTAAAATTTATTTACTAAAAAATTGTCCTGTGAAAAATTATTTCTTTACGAGGAGGTATAACGATAATTAATGAACATTCTGTTTCCTAAGTTATGTAATATATTCACAAATTATTTTAGTAGGAAATGATTTTTATTGAAAAAATTCTTATTTAGATACGGCAATTAAAAATAACTTTGAAAAGCCTTCTATGATGACCTAAAAAAAATGTAATGTAAAAATATACGCTTTAAAGTGTAGTTGCCCAGATATCTCTACGAATTCTTTGGTATTTTAAAGAAAATTAATGGTGGTATGAATCTTCTGATTTTTAGCTGACTTCCGCTTTTTTATAACAAATTTGATCATTTTTGAGTTTTTAACACCTCAGAAAGATGAATATGTTCACTTTCCTTTGGGCCCTCTGTTAAATCCCATTACCACCCCCGTGGCCTGTTAATAAACAAATGGTGGCAATGTGAATTCAAGGAGATGAGTTAACAAATAATTGGGTATAACATTTAATCAGGAGGCAAGATGAGTAAATCGAAATATAAAATAGGTTACTGAAATACATAATCTGTTATATGAATAGTTAGAAATTAGTCGTTAACATTGTAGTTACTTTCTCGGAAATAGTCTGTTATATGAATAGTTAGAAATTAGTCGTTAACATTGTAGTTACTTTCTCGGAAATAGTCTGTTATATGAATAGTTAGAAATTAGTCGTTAACATTGTAGTTACTTTCTCGGAAATACTGTTAATAATTAAGGTGTATAATATTATTTGTTTATAATACACATTAGTAGTATTAAATAAACCATAAATTTAATGACAAGTGCACGTCATTCATTCTTAAAACAAATAGAATTTTAGCGTTTGATTTATTATGAATTTTGCAATTTTTTAATTCTTATTTTTATTAACTATAGTTTTTTCTACTAACAAGTAGTATAACAATAATACATTTATATAATATTTAAACATGAAAATTGGTATTTATTTTATGCTATTTCTTATACAGTTTTTATTAAAATTTTATAAATTAATATAATTTTTTTTTAGTAAAACCTTTATATTAATCCAATATGTTTATATATTTAATAAATATCCACTTATATCTTACAATAAGATTTAGTTCATTATTTAACAAAACATTTATTTTTCATATAAATCCATTTTTTGTTTGTATTTTGTTATGATTAAATTTTATTATAAAATGAAATTAAGAAAATTATTAATTAAACCATTTATTTTAAAAGCAACACTGTTCGTATTTCACTTTGACCGTAATATATTTACTAAATTCTAATTAAAACTACAGACTCTATGGAGTTAGACGGGTTGATTTTGGTAATTTAAGATAACACGGGTAAGGGTTTAGAAGGTACTCGCTCAACCCTAACCGCAAGGAAGTCAAGTCATTGTGTGGTCAATGCATCTTTTTCCTAACTGATCAATCCAATAGTCAAACTAAATTATCTTAATGCAACTCTGTGTCCGTCTGTCCTTTCAATAAACATCCTGCTAATAAGAGCTTTGCGCATCCATTTCCCGAGCAACTTTTTTTCTATTTGGTACGTTAATCAGGCAATCAACAGTCCAAAAAACTTTTCAAGTCTCTCCTTTTCCAGGAGGACATATCGAAAGAAGAAGAGATGGAAGTTGGTGATGGTTAGGACTTTTGTTGAAGCGTAACGTACACCTCAGCGGTAGGCAGCCCTCTGGAAATCCTACACTCACATCACTCAGTTTAGGAAAATAAAAAGGTGCCTACATCTGAAGGGAATTTAATGTCTTTTATAATTTCTAGCTATTCACAGTACCTTCAACAGTCTTTCTTCCTTAATTAGGGGGAGGAGTTGTTGAAATCATAAAGAATTTCCAGAGAAGCGTGTTCGTTTCAGCTGGCTGGTGTTGAATGGGAGTCCTCTTCATGACTGTGTCCATTCTTCGGGGCCGAATGTAGACGATGTCCTGGCCTTGAGGAAGTGGCCTGAAGAAGGCACAGGAACTTACCCAGGGTCTTCGAGAATAGACAGTTCCGCTCCTTGGTAGAATGCGCCTGTTAGCCTGGCCTTTTATATCACATCTAGAAATTAATATAGTTTAAAAAAGAATGCGTTGGTTTAGCTTAGAACTGTTGTTATCAAAGTTTTATAAAGTTGACAGGCAGGAAATTATTATGAAAGAAAAGTTTTGGAACTAAAATTTATGATACAAGTATTCAATCTTATTTCATAGTAATTAATTTGATATTTTGAAGTTGAAATTTGTAGTAAGCCTTTTAATTGAAGAATTTATTCATTATATATACACGAAAAATCATAAATAAATACGATTTTCAACAGTTGAGTATAACGACTGGTAATGAAAGTAAATGTTTCTAAAATAATAACAAAAATATAGAATTAAAATTGAAAAGTTGATTTGGACAGTACAACAATTAACGATATTTTCATGTTTATAGCAATGTCAGACAAAAAATAAATTATTATTTAAGAATTATCCCAATTGTTATAGAATTAGGGAAATTGCTGCTTTGAAAAATAAGTTATTTATTGATTATAAATATAGTTATACTCCTAAATCACCAAAGTAATTGCAATTATTATATTTATATATGGTTTGTCAATTATAAAAATCGATAAAATATATCAGAATATAATTCTCTATATAACGTTATAAATGTATGAAATAATAGTAACGATAATAATTTTACAAATTTGTCGCAATATTATTGTATGAAAGTTAATTGTCACTTAATTATAATTCTACGAATAAAATATCTAATATTAATTGAAATTAAATGTAATAATATTTTATTTCATAATCACCAAAAAATGGTAACAATTTGTGATAATAAAACATTTGATGATTTAAATATATCAATCAAATGTACATTTATAAAAATACAAGAAATAAAATTCATTAAAAATCGTTTTCAATGTTACAGAATACGTATAATTATTATATAAAGGATAACACAGAACAATAAAATTAGTATCTCCCTAAATCATTTTATTAATTTTCTCCCTACATATATTATTATCTTTCTAACAAAAGACATAAAATGTACATTTGTCAATTAAGTAATAAAATTCTGTACCACAGAATGAGTCTATATAATATCATAAAGAGAGAATGAATTATCTATAGAAAATGAATATTGTGTTTGAGAAGTGGATATATAGCGTGATCTTTATAACGAATTGTGTATAAAATCTCGTTTGCTTAATGGTTTGTATTTCATTTTTAATAGACCTACGTTAGAAAGATGGCGGCTTATTTAAAATTTATAAAGCAAAACCATTACAAAATCATTTTCGGTGTCTAAGCAAATTGGTGTAGATAATTGAAGTCAAAATGCTAATAGGTCTTAGATAAAAATTAATTTTTAACTACTGCGTATCTGGAGTCATAATAAAAGGATAAAGAATGTTTGTGTATCCCTATTGTTTTACAACTGATATTTGGTTGAGAACACAACTGCTTTTTCTCCTCTCATATTCTCAATCACCACGGTAGAAAGGGAATAATGCGCATACCTGAGCGAGCATTACTTACTCAGTTGAGATAAATATTATATTTCTTAGTAACAAGCAATTTTAAACAATTCAATACATTCTATAATATCTGATAACAATGTTATTCTCTGTGGAAATAGCCTTATATTATAGCCTCTGTACTATATAATGCATATACCTATCTCGGATCTTCCTAATACAGGAATAATATAAACAATACAATTACAGAAATATATAATCGGGGCGTCTCGAAATATATTTCATTAGACAACAATCTGATATAATTTTTATTAGTAATATTTAACTGCGCAATGATTTACAATACAAAGCACAATATTTTACTCTATAGAGATTCTATTTCGTGTATCCAATTCTAATGCTTGAAATCTAAAGGTTTGTTTCTAGAACAATTGCTTCTGTATAGAAATTTATAAATTATTAAATCAACGTTTTATGTACCTGTATTTCATAATTAGAAGGCATCTAAGGAACGAAAATATATTGCTGCCTAATTCTCTGAAATAAATATAATAAGACCAATAGAGTTTTGCAGAAATCATGATTAAACAAAATCATACTTTGTACTAATCTTTTTAATTATACGATTAAAGGAAAAAATTGTTATATGTTAAAAGCATAAATGTTATCCATTAGTATAAGATTGTTTATACGAAGTTTAAATGGTTCAATATGAAATAGAATAATTAAATTATTAATTCCTTCAACTCAATTGTGTTAGTTATAACGTTATGTATAAGTTGAAATATATTAAGATAAAAGATGTAAAGATATTTTTTTACATACACATAATATATACCTACCTATTCATATTTAAACTTGTATAATTCTTAGAATATATATATTTAGAATGAACTAAAAATAAAAATATCTTTTATAAAATATTGTATAAAAATAGAAAAATAAAATGTAAAAAATAAACAAATACCTTATATAGAAAGTACTAATACATGGGGGTAAATTAAAATTTCTAAAACTGTTCGAATATAATTTCTGATTAATATGATAAAGTGCATTATCGAACAAAATTATAAAAAAATCAAGAGAAATATTCTATTACGAGTAGGATTTTTTTATCAAATATTACATATAAATATATGACGTAACTATTTTAAAAAGATCGAGGTGTACTATATACCCAACACCTACGTAGACATGTGACTACTACATGCTTATGAATTAGATTTGACAAACATCAAAGTGCAAATTAATGTTATTGGTATTGCATTTTGTGCTGGATATTACGTAATACCTTAAGACCATCAATCCACAAAAGGGATGACAAAGGTTAAGTTAACGCAAAACATTGTATTACATGTATTCTTCTAAAAGATTATTGTAAACTTTAAACATACATAAAATATATATCTGCAGTTACAAAGATTAGAACAAACTATATAATAACGTTAATTGACCACGCGCGCAAGCTATAAAGGACATAAGCTCATAATTTGCAATAAACATAATATAATAAACACGCTTAAAAGTACGTCAGTATAATGCACAAGCCACTTTGAATTACAGATTATAAGTAATCCAATCTCTGTCCTTCATGGTATATCTGTATGGGATTAGTATCTTGTTAGGCTGCAATTTATCTCTAAATAAAATTGTATTAATAAACTAACTCGTTAATATTTCTATAACTGAATGTCAATAAACGAATCGTCAAGTAAATTACCTTTTCAATAATAATATATTTGCAATGGATTATTGATCTCATTTGTTTAACAACTTCATTCTCATTTATACGTTAAAAACTCATTAGTTTATGTATATACTCGCGTAATAACTCATTTCATTAGAAAAAATTCAAATATAAACAATTTCATCATTAAAATTGTTAGACTTAAACTTGCATTCCGAAATTGAGGTAAAAAAATTGCAATCATGCATGAAAAGTGATCTTGCATGACTGTAATTCCTTCTATAATGCCATTCATATATTCTGCATATCGTTTTTAAAATATATATAAATAGTATTTTATTAAGATTAAATTCATATGTTGAAATGATAAAATATAACATTAATCGATACATATATATATAAGAGGTTAATATGATATTTAAATGATTGCGAAATGTTTAATCAATCTTTAAAAAAAATTATCATTTATATATATTATGTATGAGCATACCAATTGAACCAAAATGATGACAAAATTGTGCGTGGAAATTTGTATTAATTTCTGTACCAAAATTCAAAACTGAAACACCCAAGCAAGTTTTTTTTATAATTAAAACAAATATTTCAAGAAATGTATTTTTTAGAGGAGTTACTTAAATTTCTCACAACGTTTAATTTCGATTATGATTTTGTCTTCTGGTTATTATAGTTTTATGCAGTATATTGTAGTTTTAAAAAATTGTCATAATATAAACGAATTTATTTATTGTCCGCTTAACGTGTCGAAAACAAAACTCGAAGATTATAATAAAACTTTAAAAGATTATAACATTTTTCCATTTTTATTGTTTTACTTTATATTACTGAATTATAACTATAACTAAATACCAAAAAAATATCAAGTTAAGATTTGTCGTATTTTAATTATTGAGGCTCCCAAAACCGAACAGTGAATTATGTTTTCCTTCCCTGTAGTGCGATTTATGATTACATTTTAATTTTACAACAAGTTTGATTAAAAAACTGAACTGAGAGCATTTTAATTATATTTTAATTACTATAAAGTTGTTTACTAGTTATTTTTTCGAAGTTATCAATAATTATAAATTTTTAATCACCCCGGGTTTTTCAGAAAACCAAAAATGAAAATAAAAAAAGATATATACTCATTTTGATTTTCTTTTGATTATCAAGCCTCAGATTTTTGTTTAGTTAAAATTTATAGATTTTTTAATTATTATATGATACAAAATTAATACATTTGTAACAGTTCAGGAACAAATAATTTAGAATTATTTTTTGTGCTACCTATAATATTATTTTATCGATTTAGAAACTATCGATTTTAACGATTTATGTAAAACTATTGAAATTTATAAAATGTTTTATTAAAAAAATAACATTCAATTGATTTCTAAGATTCATTGATTTCATTTTATTAATATTCCTAATTATTAGTTCATATTTTTAGAATATAATTTAAACATAAGCATAAAATTTAAAAAGAAATTATAAAAATTTTATAAATTTGCATGAACGAACATTTGTATACATATTATATTAAATTTCCATGATAAATATATATTATGAACAAAAATAGTAAAAATACAGTGCCACAAACTAAATATATAAAAATATACTAAATATATCAACTGTAATACTTTATACAAAAAATTAACTAAAGTTGTCTTTAAAAAATAATTGTGTTGATAAGTTTGCAAATATAATACATATATTTAATTTTGAGAGAAAAAATGAAGAATTTGTATTTCTTTCGCAGTATACTAACTTCATTGTCTCTTAACTGTGGTATAACTGTCTTAATATAGAAGTATCTCTCTTCATACTTGGAGTTGAAATTCATTGAGAACACAATAGAAGCCAATATTCAGCCCCAAAAGCATAAAGAAAACCTCTTCGCGTTGCGTTCAACTCACAATTTAGAAGAAATTGAACGCATTTGTTGTTTTTTGTTTTCTTAAAAGGAATTTACTTCTCCTAATTTCGCGACGCAATTTTGCGGTGTAATATCTGATATATCAATTAATAGAAGACAATTTTTGTTCCCAAAATATAAAGAAAAAGAAAGATGGTCGTGCGGACTTTACTTTCTGAGTTAGGTACCTGTAATTGATTTCCTGCGACTGTTTCAAAGCAACTGGATTGAAGAATGATAACTTTATAACTCCCTAGCTTGCTTCACGCATCCAAATCTATTTATTTTAGGAGAAGATTTTAATAATAGAAGCAGCTAATGGCATAACAATTAGCCCAAAATTCCTAAATTGCTTTATTTCTTGTCAAAACTTTTCTGGTTAAATGTTATTCCTGTACGAATAGGGCTAAGGGAGTTTGGTGGGTCTTATTAAGTCATAATTGTTTTGAAAGAAAGATATACTCGGCGATTAATCTTTGGATTATTATACTGTTATTATTATCGACGCGGACGAAGAAGTTGTCCTATAACTGCCTCAGAAAATATTAATTGACAATTAGCATATCATCTTGGACGCTCAACAAACATAGCAATCAATTGTAACGACCAAATTGTGGAGATATTTCCGGTGGAACGAGAACAATAGTCACATGGTTTCATTGCAGACAGAGACACCTTGTCTCACCAAAGCGGTACCGAACAATAATGCTCGATATACAGCTCCACCAAAAATAACTTTTCAATACACATCAACAGCATGATTAAGATGATTACACCGGAAAAGTTTTACTTGTCAGTGTATATACACGCTTGGTGGGGTCGGTAATGGCTACTTCCATAAGTTAAGAACTATTTATGCTAACTGAAGCGATAACAAACAGAAAGCACAGAGTGCTTCTTGTTCAATTGTCTTCGGATTCTTTTCTGTGAGAGTAAAGTATTCTTCCCACTTTTGCAGATATTAAATGAGTAATAAGTTTCACTGAAAAGAAAAAAATAGAAGTAAAGAGAAGTGCTGGTCGGGAGAGGATTGAAAAGACACTCCCTGGCGGAAATGGGCCTTCATTTTAAACTTCCGATGAAAACATCGGAAATGCTTACAGCAACTTGAGCCCATCAGTTTCATCTTTTATATGGTAATCTTTTATGCTATGTATATTGTAAGGCGTCTATACCCTCGGCTCTGCAATTCCTGACACTTAATCCATTTATACCAGTCAATTTGCGTGACGTAGAGTATTTATTTCTGTGGTTATTCCAATTTCACTTAAGTGCTAGCGATTTACAACGCCCACTATTCGACCATCGTTGTTCCCCATAGATTGTGGTTTTTAGGCCGACGTGCTGCTTCTGAGAAACAAATCATAGTTCCCAAATAAGCAACGCGCCACCCACCATCAAGAGTCAGTCAGTCACAAACCAAAAGACCAAAGCAATCCTTGGGATAATTAAGTGTATCCTAAATAATAGAAATAATACTTTACTCAGCAGGTCTCTGATAGAATCTCTGGAATTATAATACACTAATTCACGATGAAGCAAGCCGAGAAGTAGCAGAGGTGTAAAGTGGTTTGGGAGAAACATAGAGAGAAAATCTTCTGAATAGCTAATGTGATATGTCCTCCCGTGGTTAATGTACAAATCGCTGTGTCAATAATTAGTCTTTTTTGAAGAGTTGACAGTTACTAATTATTTCTGCTAACGATAAGAAACAATACAGTGTGCTAATGGATTACATCCCGAATAAGTTGTGTTATAGATATTGAAACAATTAGATAGGTATATTATATTAGATATTGCAGAAATCAGCTAAGGATGCGAAGAATTATTATACAGAGGCAAACAATAGAATGTGAATTAGTATATCACCAAAATAAACTGGGGAAGCAAAACACACGATATAGATGGGTTTTAAATAAAATATATTTGATATAATGAAATTATATTGTGATTATATAGCGACAACTTCTATCTCAATTATACGATCTCTTTATTTTATAGGTCTTAAGTATATATGGATGTCATTCAATAAAACTTGTCAGTATATTTTTTTTTATAGAGTTGAGCGATAGTTATCGTGTCACCGAAAACTTCTGTAAATTTTCATTATACATTAAGAGTCTTGTAAAACTAATCTTATAAATATATATAATAAGCAATTTAATGGGATACTATATATATATATTATGTTAACAAATATATTTTTATTTTCTATTCATTTTGTATGCACAAACAATTGAAATAATTCCCAAACAATTTCTGATTTTACGAAATAATATATTTTTATTAATTTATATTTATTCATTAAATTTAATTTTAATATAATTTAAATAAATTATTAAAAAATAATTGCTTTAAATTATATATAACTTTGATAACGTACAATAACTTAAATAAAATTTTTTGTCAAAATATTATATTGAAAAAAAATATTAAAAATATCATATTGTCAAATTAAATGATTTTTAGCCACTGATATAACCGGTAAAAATGTTCTAATAATAAAGTTCAATTTATTGTATTTTATTTAAATATATAGTTGCTTCATTTACATATTTTAATATCTGGATTTTTCCTTTGTAAAGATGTTAAGTTAAAAATCGATATGACCTCGTTTCTGTGATGCAACGTTGCACCAATATACACCCTTTATCAGGGACGAAGGTGGGGCAGAGATTCTAACACCAGATAATTTGTGTCCTTTATATATACGGCTATAAATAATAGCTGTATCTTACAAGCTCCCAAAGATGTACAATAAGTTGTAAATGGATCATCCCGCATTTTCCTGCAGCGTGGTTTATTTGCCACAAGTCCAACTATGACAACAACTCATTTGTCCGTGTTTCTATACGAGCTTCGAACGTTTTTTGAAAAACATCCTTTTGCAGATATTTCAACACTCACTTATATACTTAAATCCCAATTTAATTTTGAGATAAGATTAACGGTACAGATGAAGTGAATGGATATAAACACACACAATCCACTGAAGAACAATCTAAATTCAGTCTCGTTGTTCATTTCAACTTCTTCAGGAAGACGCGGGCGTCCTAAGCTTTATCCATCGTGTTCGGGTATCAGAAATGCGGGCGATGGGGTGCAAGGGAGGTGTTCCTTCAGCGCAAATGGGTGGGAGAGTTGCACGACCTGGTTAAACTGACAACAGGACTTAACAGCCATCCACGCGACACTGTTTATGGGGAATAAAGAAATGTGATATAAGAAGACTGGTGCAAGATCTCACTTGAAGCGAAATGAACAAATTACATTGTTTAAAATAAAATACTTAAATACTCAAATACTAAAATACTAAAATACTAAAATACTAAAATACTAAAATACTTAAATACTCAAATACTAAAATACTAAAATACTTAAATACTAAAATACTCAAATACTAAAATACTAAAATACTTAAATACTAAAATACTAAAATACTAAAATACTAAAATACTCAAATACTAAAATACTAAAATACTAAAATACTAAAATACTAAAATACTAAAAATAAAATAAGAGTCAAAGAGTATATTATGATACAATATCTAATTTTGTTCAGGAAATATTTAAAAATCAAAATATATTTCAAAAAATACGATTTTTTCAATACATTTGATTTTTTCACTAGAGGACCTCCTTTCTACATTTAATTTTTTCACTAGAGGACCTCCTTTCTACATTTCATTTTTTCACTAGAGGACCTCCTTTCTACATTTGATTGTTCCACTAGAAGACCTCCTTTCTGCATTTGATTGTTCCACTAGAGGACCTTCCTTTCTACATTTGATTGTTCCACTAGAGGACCTCCCTTCTACATTTGATTGTTCCACTAGAGGACCTCCTTTCTACATTTCATTTTTTCACTAGAGGACCTCCTTTCTACATTTGATTGTTCCACAAGAGGATCTTCCTTTCTACATTTGATTGTTCCACTAGAGGATCCTCCTTTCTACATTTGATTGTTCCACTAGAGGACCTCCTTTCTACATTTGATTGTTCCACAAGAGGATCTTCCTTTCTACATTTGATTGTTCCACTAGAG